>JAFBJQ010003557.1:45350-89185 GCA_016785345.1 Trinectes maculatus
ACAGCATTTACGCAGTAGATTTCCGGTCCTATAACGACCACTCAAAGTGCTTTACACAGCGAGCTGCATTCACACACACACACACAAAGAGCACTTCTAAATATAGCACTTGTATACTGCACGTCATTCACAGCCATCAGGGGAAATTTTAAGCTCAGGTTCTTGCCTGAGGACATTTTGACAGGTGAACCGGAGGTGCTGGAGACCTCCTGAGAAACGATCGCCCCTTTTTGGCGAGCGGTATAATGTGGCACGTTGGCTCGCCATCAAGTCCTCTTCAAGGTAGTTTCAAGTATTTGCTCGCCTAGCACAAAGCCAAATTGATAATTTTGTTGTTGTGGTTTTCTGAATGGAATGCCAGCGTCAGACAAACTCAGTGCATGTGTTTGAAATCGCTTGTCGCGTGTCGCTGATACGAAAAGCAACACTTGGCTAAACCCACAAGTAAAATAAGACGGGCAAATATGATCTGATCCACAGCTCAGTGCTTCTCTTCTCTTTTCTGAGCATGCTCGGAGGAGAGGTGAGGAAAGGGGGCCCTGCAGGCTCAGGGGCCATCACTGAGGATTAGACGGGCTGACAGATCTGCCAATATTTACACGGGCGGTCACAATGACACGCGGGGCTTTCCTTTATCCTGCAACAAGCAACATCGGCCCTGAAGGTCTCCAGTGACAGATGTTTACCACCAGAAGATGCAGCCACTGATTTGTCAAACTGTGTTCCAGGTTTGTTTGGTTTATTTTTCTGTGAGTTATAGTGTCTTTATTGTGCCCTGGCATCTACATGGAAGATAAGGAAAACAAAGTCGTCCCTGTTCGACTCCTCTGGTGTTATGAAGAACCAAATCACACGGAACATTTCCTCACTTTCTCTTTATATACAATATCTGCATTCTTACTGAATGTGCAGGTATAGTTTTCCCTGTTTTGCCAAGGTTTTGTCCACACTCACCCAATAAAAATGGAGGAATATTGAAAAACGAATTGATAATGAATGGTATTTTCACCTGAAATGAGGGTGCACCTGAACATTATTATTCACAGCAACGCCCGCAAGCTGCACAGCCCCAATGTAACCCTGATAAACGTTTAACAAATATTAGAAGACTTGTGCGTACTGTCTTTTTCACAAATACATATTGGAATATGTAAATAGATTAGATTAGATTAGATTAGATTAGATTAGATTAGATTAGATTAGATTAGATTAAACTTTTTTTAAAAAAAAGCAATATGACCATATCAGAATAAGAAATTGAGCCAAAAAGTAATTTTTCTGGTTGCTGTTACGTTAATATGTTGACAAAAGAAGTATCCATTGATTCAGTTTATAATGATTGGTCATCAAAATGCAGTTTGCACCAGATGTTCTTAGATAAATATGTATGAACAAGTGAATATGTACATATATATGTCTATACAGTATATGGGAGGGTATATTATGTGCATGAATGGGATACAGTATTATATCATATACAGTATATACAGTATACACAGTATACAGTACGTGAATATGCATGAAATGGTATGGTATGGTATGGTATGGTATGGTATGGTATGGTATGGTAAGTATGAACATTCACGGTATATACAGCAAGGAAAATTATAGTATTAGTAAGCACATTGATACAATATACAATGTACACCACAATAAATTCATAAATAATCCTTGCAATATTTCATATATATATATATATATATATATATATATATATATAGACATGCACATGCATATTAATAGCTGACAGAAGTAGCTGACAATGAAAAAGAAGCATCTCAGTTGTCTGAGGGGTATCACACAGACGATTTGCATTATTAAAGGAGGAAATGCTGAATCACTTCCTCCCTTATTTCATGATAAAAATGTACAATTGCCACCATTTACAAAACATTGCATTGTCTCCCAGTCTGACAATGATCCTGCTTCTCTTTTATTGCTGCCAATAGTTGTGTTGCTCGATCCTTGTAAACATAACCTCCAGTACTCAAGTCCTTTTTTTATTCATAACAGAGAAAACTATCTGCGCGTCCCCAGTGATTGAAGCACAGCTCCGGGTGACACCAGATCCGGGGCTTATTTCTTTATCAGGAAAGCTCAGTGTACAGAACATGGCAGGGGACAACAGCAGCACTCGTGTCTTTATACATCCCGGGTCTTGAGGGTGTGTTGTTGAGTCCAGAACTGACAGGCATGAAAAGGGGGATGGGGATTTAGATGTTGACCCAAGCGTCTCTCTCCACCTGGCTTTGAAGCCACCGCCTCGCTTCCCTGCTGCAAAGCTTCCGCTGCGTATCCTCCGGTGCAAATGTGACATACTGTATTTTCCCGCCGCTCATCCGCTGGTTAACATTTCATTTCCGATGACGCAGCTGCTCGTGGAATAAACAGTTCAGATTCCGCCCAAACACACACACACACACACACAGATCATTAAATTCCCACCCTGCAGCTACTTCACCGCAAAATCTTCAAACGCAGGCCAGGAAACTCAGAAGGTCATCGCTTGGCCAATCCCAAAACTTCAATTCCACAAAAACAACGGGTGCTAACTCAGGCTACTACTGGCTGGAGGAGACGTTCCCACCCACACAGCAGCATTATCTCTCCCACAACACACACACACACACGCATGCATCGCCCCGAGCTCATCAGAAGACACAGTTGGCAGTGGACCTTCTTGTTTAATTGTAGCTCGTCAGAGCGATGCTGCAAATTACCATAATTCCCCCTCATTAACGACCGTCACAAAAACCGTCCCCCTGCCTTCGCGTCCGTATTCTCAGTTTGCTGATTCTATTAGTCGAACGCGAGGCACAGACGTTTGGCGGTTAGCGGCGGGAAATGAGCGCCGCGAGGCCTCTGCTGGATTAAAGCCACGGATTGTCAGGGCAGAAGCTGAGACACCTTGACAGCTGGGAAAAGCTTTTCTTTTCTTTCTCTTTCTTCGGATGATAATGTGAGAGACTGTATTTCAGTCCCATGCCAGAAAAAGAAACAGCCGTGAGTCACAGGTGTTGCCAAGGCTTCGCTCCACGGGCTGTGTTTGTCAGGTTGGTGTGAAGACGCTGTTGATCTGAGACACTGACGCATGAAGAACATGCTCCTCCACCACAGAACCACCACCACAACCTGGTCATTTGATTAACGGTAAGATCTGACCGGTCTGGAGTCCAGAGTTCCACCTCCGTGACAGCAGACAGGAACGTCCACTCAGCACTTTTTTATTTAGTGCGTAGTGGAACAGAGCAATGGATCTGAAGAGCTGGAGTAAACAACTGAGGGGGGAAAAAAAAAAAGTTCCTGAAGATATCTTTTGTTTCCACACAACTTCATCGCCACCTCTTCCTTCACACGACTGAATAAAAGGTGTTTTTTTTTCCCTGGTCTTCAATCGGCCTGTAAAGAGATGTCAGAACGTCATCTCCAGTGGGAGGCGTGTGAAGCCGCCTGAGCAAAGGCACAGTCAGACACTGCAGTCGTTCTCCCCGTCTTCCCCCCGGTTTCTTCATGTCCCTGAAACAGGGAACGCTTCCACTGACAGTAAGAAAATAAGTCGGGCGACTCGAAACGGGGTTTTGCCTAAATTGAGTGCCGTGCGGATGCAGAGGGGGGAAAACAGGAAGACTTATTGTAGCGGGGCCTGAGGCTACAGCCTCCTCTGAGGGTCCGAGTCTTCCACTGACCTAACCTATGTGACATGGAGATATAATCTGTGTCCCAGGGAGAAACACAGGAGCAAGCAAATTTCGTTTCCCGCTCAAAAAAAAACCGGAGGCGCTCGGCATAAATCCAGTTACCCATGTCTGAATGCATGAGTCCAACTGTGTCCCCATGTGCAGGCGCTCGGCGAGGTCAGGCAGGAAGGTGCAACAATAGGATAACGGGAGCCGGATCGTGTAGAAGGAGACTAAGTGACGTGTCCAGAGACGGATAGCGATTCATTAACGTTGGGGAGCAAAGGGAGCTAAAAGAGTGATGCTGATGTGGCGTTCTGCAGCCACGCTGCCCAGGAGGCGAGTGCACGAGTCGCACACTCCACTGAAGAGGCAACAACTGAAGGCAGAATGCATGAAAGAAAAAGATGATGAGAGAAAGAGGAAGGTAAGCAAAAAAAAACAAACAAAAAAAAGCAGAAGCCCGGTTACATAACTTAAATTCCCACACCACAGGAAGTGTTAATGGTGTCTGTGTTTAGAGGCTGGAAGTGAGAGCAGGGCAAAGTGGTGCGGGAGTGGACAGGCTGCGAGCGAGGGAGGAAAGGAAGATGAACAGGGAGGAGAGATGGAGTGGTGATGCTCAAGAGCTGCAGCATCAGCAACGCGATCCATGTTGATGATGCTCTCCGGTTCATATGGGGGAAACACAAGTGTGCATGTCTGATCACTTGTTATCCTGACACTCCAGTGAACTCCGAGATGATACCACTCCTCAGTCATCAGCGATGAGCGGCTCTTATTCAAAGCAGCCAACACAAGGTCATCCGCAGCTCTACGCACGGAACGAAGAGCAGCCGGGCTCCGAACCCGGAGCGTCGGTTCCTTTGTCAGGTTTACAAGAGCTACATGAGACTTCAAAGTTATTTTCATATTGGGAGCCATACCTGGAATAGTAATTTAAGTGACATGCTGAACCTTTGATGTTTTTCTCCTTTATTTTATTTTATTTTATTTTTTTCCTCCTTCAATGCAATGAGGATCTGAAAAAATATTCTATTCAAAACACCCCTGTGGTGCTGATCCAAATCCTTCACAAAGGACAAACTCTCGCCGCGTTCCGTTCAGATGAACGTGGACATTGTGCCAAAAATAATAGACAGTAGTCGTTAACCCCTTACAGGGCCCTCGTCGAAATACCCAGAGGGTTGCTAGAGGCCATAGCGAGACTTAATTACCTCTGTGGCCTTTTTTCAAAATGGTTTTCAGGTAGAAAATCAAGGTCAATGATGTCAATGAAGGTTCCATGCTCATAAAAAAAGTGTGTGTGTGTGTGTGTATAGATATAAACGATGCTTTCTTCTGGGGGATCTGGGCCCATAGGGTCAGTGGTTCCCAAAGTGGGGGGCACGCCCCCTAGGGCCCATTGGAGGCGGTGGCGTGTAGTTTTTGAGGTTTGTATTAATTACAATGTGTGAAATAAACAGCAATGGAGTCTGAAAACAAAAGGAAAAAAACCAAAGGGGTCCCAGCAGAGACAGTTTGGGAGCCACTGCCATAGGGGGACACCAGCAGCAGCAGCAGGTGGATCCGTCCCACGTCATCACGATCCCACAAGAATAAACACAGTGTTTGCGCTGTGGGATGGTGATGGTTGGATCAGGTTTTGGCAATGATCATGCTGTAAACACAGATGAGCGCTTCCCTCTGGGTAGTGGGCCTCTGTTGCCATGGTTACAAAACTAATCATCCAATTGAGGTAATGGGAAAGTCATGAGACACTAGTGATGAGTAGTTTCACACAGGAAACATAAATTGGTCTCCTGTGTTCACTTATCCTCCGCTGAATGTGGACATATCAAGGCTGCTATGGCCACTAGGAGTCACCTATCAGTAAAACATAACGACTTTGTCTGCATACTACACACTACACAGAAAGTTAATTAAGAAAAATGTTTCCATTCAGTTGTGAATGCAGAATTCAAACAGGGATATGTAATAGGGATATATATATATATATGTGTGTGTGTGTGTGTGTGTGTGTGTGTGTGTGTCTATTGACTTTTTGACACACACACACACACACACACACACACACACACACACACACACACACATATATATATATAGGGAAAACACATCATGAGCATATCAGTGCATGGTTGAGGAGAAAAAGTCACAAAACGAGCAGCTGCTTTATTCTTTATTTATTTCTATTAAACAAACCATTCCCCCTTGAACATTCCCTCCACTTCCACCTGAACTCTTCCAGGGCTGAAAATTGCAGCCACTGAAAGCACACAATCTTCCAACAGATTACGACTAAGCTTAGTTGAATCCTGCAGAGAAACATGGTCCTTATTCCAGTGATAATAGTCGTGAGGGAAAACCAAAACAAAGAACTGAATGAAAACAGCTCATTGGAATTGAATCACAGCAACGTGGTGTTTTTCCACATTTGCAGACCTGCGTCAGACAAATTTCATTTATACACAAAACCTTCGAGTGGAAACAGGATCGAGGCCCGAGACACATTTGTGTCTGCAGATTCAAGCTGTTTTTTTTTTTTCAGATGCAACAATGGATTATTACTTTGTCTGATTGCAACGATTATTGGAATGGTTTTCACCTGTCAGACATTTTGACTGTCGGGGCAATTTCCTGCCAGACAGTCTCATTCTTCCTGTGTGCCGCTCTTCTCCTCGCTCTCAGTCGGACCAGGCCAAACCAAACAAAACAAAGCTGCATTCACATGCTCAGCGTTTGTTCAGCAGTTTTCTAAACCAGACATGGGACCTGCACATTCAGACACAAAGACTCGCACCTGTGCCCTCGCCTACAAATAAGCAAAAACCTCCTGGCTCAGGAGAAGAGCCCGACTCATGCATCTTGAGAAATACACACACGTTGCTTAACCCCATTCATTACACTACCCCAGGGTTCCTCCCACCTTATCCCATCTGTCTCCATGTTGTCTGGCTCGGCCTTTCTCGCACTGAGCGATGCATAAACACTCAACGTGCCCCACAAGTCGGAATGAAATGTGCCGGCAGTAAAACCTAACATCCAGCAATGGATGGACAGCTGTGGCCCCATGATCACCAGAACTTCAAATGACCTGCTGTCTTTGAATGCATCATTATTAATAAGAGTGTAACCCTAACCCTAACCCTAACCACAATATAGTGTTAGTCTGTAATGAGACCACAACACTGATTACATACACATACACACACGCACAGAATAAAAATTAATTAATTAAAAAAAATCTTAATGTAAAGAAAATAAAGCAGTAGTAAAAAAACAAAAAAAACAGTATCTGTGTAACCACTGGCGCTGACGTGATGGAGTCTGTGGACAGAGGCTTAAAGATCCGTCACATACATAGAGAGATGCGAAACCAAACATGGTCACGGATCACAGGGCAGTTGCTGTTATTCCAACGCGCCCGAGGTGCTCAGGCTTGTGGGCAATTAAATTTTGAATAAACTGCATGTTGTTGAAGTGCTCCAGTGGAGCTGATCTGTGGCCAGCTGATCAGACTGTGGTTGTACTTGGACTGCAACGGCAACGGCGTTGCATGTAACCAGGCATCGCTGTCAAAGGAGATGTCCTCTAAGTGGAGCTCCCCTTAATAAATAAGGCTGGAAAAAAACAACACACTGAAACGCATGAAGACGCCAACATAGCATCGGATGTTGACTCATCATTTAAACACCCTTGTATAACATTTAATAGTTTTAAGAGGCTGATTGAGATCAATATCCGTTTCAATTTATTTTGGAAAACCAGGAGTATTTGCCCCACAACAAACACCATGAGGTCTTGAGGTTGTTTTTTTTTTTTTGAAGAAAAACTTGGAAATGATAGCAAATTATTATTATAGTGAAAACAGCCAACTTGAAGCCATAGCAATATATACATACATATTTCCATTTCCATTAGTTGCCCCTGTTTAGCAGATCTACACTATGTTCAACGGACATTAAATCAATACAATTTTTAAGGTTTTGCACACAAAGTTGTAAATTTTAATAAAATGGTGATGGGAAACGTACAGTTGAATAAACACAGTAGCCCTCCAGCTTGCAAAAACACACATTTCATTTTGACCGTGTAATGTGACAATTTTATTTAAGCAGTCAGTTACCACTATTAAAACAGAAACTGAATTACCCCCGCGCAAATTAGTACCAAACGTAGTTCAGTCCAGTGAGTCAGTCTAATCTTATCCACACAAATGCTAAATCAATGCAAACGCATGTCATTACAATAGTTTTACTGAACTCCAATTAGAGTTTGAAACGTGCATTATTAAATGAGGTAGCAGTGAGGTGACGTGTGACCGGTCACCTCTGACACTATACTAATAACAGTATCAGAGGTGGTGTTATCACAGATCTATTTCAGCATCTCTGAGGAAGCAGAGATGCTGGGAGGTGCAGCCTCATTGATGTTCTGCTTTAACACATGAAAGTCAAGTTTGCAGGAGAATTTGTTGCACATCTGAGGGAAACCAGAGATGGAGGCCATTGTGTGTCAGGCCTTAAATAAACGCTACAATCCCTGTGCAACTCCTAAAATTATTTGCAAATAAAACTGCACCCATACAAAGGCTAGTCCAAAAAAACAACAACAACACAATAACTTGATTTCGAACATCTTTATTTCCCTGTTTAAGAAAAAAACAAAACAAAACAAAGAACTCATTACCGGCACTACAAACGCACCTTGCACCTACTTAAATAAACTGCAGTACTTTTCACATTATAATTGTACTGTCCATGTGTAGATGTGCTTATGTTGGCAAATAGAAGCGACAGCGGGGCGAAGACGTGTGGGAGAGTAAACTGTGTTATCAGGGAAGTGCAGGTCCAGCCCAGCCTTTTACAGTGCGCGTCAGAGGGTGAAAAGAGCGTTTGCTGCTGCGCTGGTCTCCTGCTTAAAGCAGCCACCGTCACCCCACGCATGACCGCAGCACATGCGTGGGAACAAGCGGCTGACTTAAGACAGACCCGGTGATTTCACTTGTGGTTTACTGACCCACTCTCCGCTCCGCTTCCCAAAGTAAGAGAAAGAAAAATGACACGAACAAAATTATATTCAACAAAGAAGACGGGTTACAGATTCAGGTCACCAATCAGTTTCGCAAAGGGAAAAAGGTGAACGTCTGTGCCAATAGCACTTTGCCTAGTACTCATTTAAAGGGACGTAAATCAACGACAAAAATCAACACAAATGCTTCATAAGCAAAAAATATAGGATACATTTAGCGTTGTTGGTTGTGAAAAGAAAACAAAGGAACAACTGCCACAGCAAGCAAAACAAAAGGACTCGACATAAACATCAGGTTCCTACTGAGAAGCCAGTTTCCTTATGTTCATGATCAACCTCTTGCTGTAGTCCTTATGGTCGACGGGCTTCACCTCCATCACGGTAGCCTTGATTCTGGATTCGTCCTGTCAGAGAAAACAATAAACAGATAGCCATTTACACACACACACACACACACACATATATATGTTTTGATCCTGCATGGCTGTCTTCCCCATTGGCCACCACAAAGTGGGCTAAAGTGCGACTTTTGGACCAGATATCTGAATTGTGTCACCGTTTAAATAAATATATAAGTGGGGTAGCTTTTCAAGCAACAACTAATTGCAGCTGTCTAGACGGAGGAAGGTCATTTCGAACACAGCCATTATTGTCTGCATTTAAACAGACGTTACATTCACAGACTCTCCGTGAAACCTCTGCTGCTGAAGTGGGTGAAAAGTAAATCATATTCCTTTGTATTCGTGCCCACGTTCTTTCACAATAGCCTTTTCTATGTTGCTTTTTTAAGAAAGAAATATGGACATGGTTAATGCAAAAAAAAAAAAAAGTTAAAGACAGACAATTTTCAATAGAAATCAGAAAATCAGAAATCTGCATTCCACTTCTTAATTTTCAAGACAAAATTTGATTATTATGAACAGTAATAATAGATTCTTGAGCCACTCAAAACAAAATACTGGAACAAAACAAGTAAAAGATTGAGAATGGGTTGATGACTGCTGCGGTTGACGGATGGCTACGTTGAGCCAGTGGTAGCTGATCGTTTGGCCAATCTGAGCTGCAGTCACTGCGAGGATGTACACGCAGCAGGAACAACGCGCATATTTCACCTACTATCATCTTGAAACGAGCCAATAACACTTACAGACAACAAGAACCACATAAACTAACCATTTCATGAGCTCAGTAAGGCGTCTTATTTCCTATCCAGGCTTTAAAAGAGAGTAGCAGGGATGGAAATTCACAGAGACAACCTCATAAACAAATATTTAAACAGCCTCTTACAAATTTCCCAATATCATATAAACTGTCAGGTTTACTCTCTGAATCCTAATGCGACTTATGACCTGTATATGGTTCGTGTTTGTCACAACTATAGTCAGAGATAAACAGATTTACATGGACAGTCTGCTATTTTATTTTGGAGCCACAAGCAGACAGATTGCACTTAAAGTAATAAAGTCATCCATCGCTGACATCTTGAGCGACAACTCAACTCCTCACACGAGATCAAAGCGTTTTATTTTGAAAGCCCACGTGTGACTTTGTGATTTGAGCTAATTACATTACGCATCCCGGCCAAATGAACAAACTGCTCGTCACACTTGTTTTGATAAACCGCAATTAATCACGCAGCGCTTTGATTTAATGGCATCAAGTGTCGTCTGCTTTTAAAACTACTGCTAATTGATTTCATTTTCACTGACTAATTGATTAATTGGATCATCTTCAACGTGGTAAACGCATGCACGCGATGTCTGCGATTCATCGCGCGTTTGTCAACATGGGTGAACTACATGCGCAGACAGTACAGCCTCATGACATTACAAGTCATGATGATCAAACGCCTCATGTTGCTGGTTATTTATTCTCAGATTCCTTTTCTCACCGTGATTAAAAAGGACAGACGTTTAACTGTCATGTGCATGCTTTGTCCCCCATCAAGCAACAATACAACACTGCACACGTGTCAGCATGTGAGAGCACACACGAGGGCTGGTTTGTTGCACTGAGGAGGGGAAAATTAAGTGGACGAGGGTTTTGCAGGTGTCTCTGCTGGAACACTAGAGGCCAGCAGCCAGTACCTGCTTGTAGCAGTGCCATGGGCAGTTAGAATGCTGAGCCGCAAGTGACAGACACAGTGGCCTCTTCTGTGTGTTGAAGGCGGATGCAGCCTCTGGCTTGGCTCCAGACTTCCTGCTCCGAGTCCCAGCCCAATCAATTCTTTTATGTGCCTCCCTCAAAGCAAACCTCTATCTGTGTGACCTACAGGAAATAGTGACCGCAACTAATCTGTGTGTGCACTCTTCGTAAAGTCACTGAAACCGAGCGGCATTAGAGGGCAAGCGGTCAAACTTTTTTTTTTAGTGACCGCTCCGTCAAATGAAACCAGCTCAAACATGTAGACCTGTTTATGCGTAATGCATTTTGATCTAGGGGATGTTATTCCTAGCATTGCAATATGCTGTGTTTACAAAGCATGCTGCAGTGACGGCTTACCTGCAGACATTCCATCAGACTAATTACCACTGTTTTACTTACGTTGTACGTTTCTAGTTTCACTCGGCAGCGGAAGATGAACGTGTGGAAATTGGCTTGTTGGAAGACCTCATCAAAGGCAGCTTCATTCTGAAAGCAAGAAATAATTGGTTTGGTAAATGCCAATGCAAAGGTGGTATGTAAACTCTTCTAATCAAACATTACTTTCATCATTTTATGTAACAGGATTCCAATAAGTGATTTCCTGGAAGCAATTATTGTGCTTTTCCAAGTCTCCTCTACTCCAAGCTTATTTGAGTGCGTGCGTGTTTGGTAGTGACAAAGCCTGAGGTTCAACTCTTGCTCCGGCCATTTCCTAAGGCCAGTATTAAGAAAGAGGAGTCTCACCGATTCCTTGAGCTGCCCGAGGTAAGCCGCATTCTGGCCCATGATAACCTCTGCACTCTCCTGGAAGCAAGTCACCCACTGGTTGTCTCCACAATCTGCAATGTTGGCCTGATGGATCAGACGGAAAACAAAAGACAGGAATATTTAGGCAGCAAATCTTCATCCATGTAAGGGCAGCACAACTTAATCATATTAAAAAAAAACCTCCTCAGGAGAATGAGTTCAATACACACGCACACACTTAAGTTTCTGTATTCTGGAAAAGTGGCAAATAAGATTTTCATTTTAGTTAGCATGATGCATTCTTATTGCCTACACGTGTATATACTAATGTTCTACCGAATAAATCTCCTTTTATTGGGCTCGATCAGCTGTTTGACACCAGCACTTGCCAGATGCTTAAATACAGTATATATTGTTAACTAAAACACAACTCTGCTTCTAAGCCATTAAACCCTCGGCGTGGCTCATATCCTGCTGGCAAGCCCAGCAAAATATAGTCACTGAGCACTTGCGATACATACAGTGGAAGCAAATTCACAGCTTATGCTACAGCTTGTGAGAAATAACAATATGTCGACCGGTGAGTGTTACACAACAAACGGCGCTTATTTCAAGTGCCTGGCTGCAACTGCTCTGATGCTGACTAAGGCCGTTTTTTTTTTCTTTTTGCATCGTTTTAAATCAAGTTTGTTTGCAAATGAGCCGAGGGAACGGAGACTGCATTTGTGTTTATCGCTGCACTTTCTGTAATTGACAGACGGCAAGGTAGAGAAAGCTGCAGCAATTAACCCGGCATAGGATTAATTTGTCATTATGTTGATGCGCAGGGGTCGAGCCATAAAGTGGCGAAATAGAAGATGAACTAGAAGGGTGACACCCACAGACTCTGCAGACGCATCCGTTCAGGACTATGCAGGAAATGCAGGGATTTATGCTACGTGCAAATATGCTTGTGTGTACAAGTGTGGCACAGCTGAGTCACTTACAGAAAGGATGAGACGGTACTTGAAGTTGGGGAACTCTTTGTCACACTTCTCACAGCGGAACATGCCATTCTGTTGGTCCAGCACTTTTTTGTTGCAGTCTTGACTCGGACAGGCCTGGTAAAGGCAGTTTTCCTTGCGCAGGTACACTATGGTAGCAATGCAGGTGTAGTAGTCTGCCTGAAAAAGAAAATAAACAACAACAAAAAATAAATAAATAAAAAAATCTATATTCATGGAAAAGATCTGTGCTAAATTGTTTTTGAAATGTGTTCCTCGACGCAGTCTTCCTGTTCTTACGACCTTTGTGTTTCTTACGTCGGCTGCTGAAAGGCAGGAATAAACCAGCATGAAATTAACATTATGATGGGATTTTGGGGAGCATGTGGTAGAGTGCGTGAACCGTCAGAAAAGCAACGTTTGTGCAGTGAGTGCACGCTCAGAGCAAGTGACATGAATTTCACATGGCGCGGAAACAGGCGCAAGATAAACAGAAGCACCGGATGTGCTGGAATGAAACAATGAAAAGGTTTCGAGTCACTTCTCATGAGAGAGACGTGTGCGGGGCAGACACACAACAGATAGCTGTCACAGCTGGCTGTAACAGCCGAGTGTTTTGGACAGGGCCACTTTTCCTACTAACTGACAATTAAGAAGGAACTCAGCCCCTGCAAGCTTCAATAAAGACTGAAAGTGCCTGTTTAGGGTCAGGGAGCAGAGCTTCAGTGTCTTACTACATCAGCCACTCATTAATGCCACTATGTCAATGCTATTATGTAAAACTGGGAATAATGGCTTAAGGTCACAGGCATCTGCAGTGGGGAGTTTTTTTCTGAAAAACAAAAATCTTTGAAATGTTTTGGTTATCCGGACATCTTGGATTGTTTTCACTCTCACATGTGTTTAATGCGATGCGTACACCCTTACTAACACTTGCCACAGAAATAAACAAGATGGCAGTTTAAACAGAAACAAAACAAACCCCTGCGGTACAATGAAAATCCATTATTTCCCCTCTCTCTCTCTTCAAGTGATGACCATTATGTTGGTACGAGCAAAACATTAAACCCTAATTACTTTCAAAAACAAAAACAACGGATCCTCTGTCATTTTGGATGAGTCAAAATCCTATAATAGTGTAACTAAATGTCTAAAAACAAAAGAAAATCATCCTGTTCCAACACATGGTGCTCGGCGATGTTGTTTTTATTTACCAATTAGAACCCACACACCATCCTCACCCGTTTGCCTAATTAGGTAAACACCTCTTCAATTAGCATGTGACTGACCAGCACTGCGACAGCGGGATGAGGACTTTTGTTGTGCTCCTGTCACAGGCCTTTCCAAAGGCAGTGTCAGCTCAACGAGAGGAGGGCGACTACTTACTGCCAGAGAGAGGGCACAGGAGCAATGTGCAAACTTGAGATTGTGACACAAAGACTTTGTGACAGGGACAATTAATTGCAACAGACTATTGTTGCCGGGGAGGGGTTCTTGAGAGGACTGACCCCCGTGCCCCGTGTGTGTGGGATGTCTCAGAGGGGTTGAGGACAGTTTCTGCTGAGCTACTTTGTCAGGAACAGGACCCATCACATGCCTTGCTGAGGAGAAGCAAGAGCCTTTATGGCCCAGGGTCAGTCTTTTGCTTCGGAACAGCAGGGAGCTAATGCCAGGACAAGGCTTTCATCTGACAGTAAGGGGGCTGTTGTGGTTCGAGTGAGCATTTGGGGGTGAAACGTGAGGGGGGAAAAAACTGTTTAAGCCCCAGTGACGGTATCCAGATGATGGAATAGCTGAAGAAATTATATTAAAAAAGTGGCATAAGGGGGAACAATAAGCTCTTTTTTCCAATAAGCCTCGGAAACCTGCAGTGATGGCCACACAAAACAAGACAGTGCTGTGAGATAACCACAAAGACAGGGTCACTCACAGCCTCGGGCTGCGGATACACATTAAGAGTTCAACCAGTGAAAATGAAATTAATTATTCATTCGCTAAAACATATTTTCATCTTAACGGCTGCTCTAGTTGAATTTGTGTATTTTTGCATTTCTCTTTGTTTTCTAAGAAACAAATGGGGCTTCGTGTTGTTGAGCTTCCAGCTACACAATACATTCAACACCTCAAATGACTTAATCCCCCCCCACCCCCCTTCACAGTGCTAAATTGCTGTTCTTGTGCCTCTTGGTAACTTATCATAATCACTTGCATCTAATAATTGTCCTAGTCTTAATGGGATATTCCCGCCACACTGTGATGAGTACTAATGTGCTCAATTACGTTAAATTACACGAGTTAAGATCTCAGTGCAGGTCAGATTATCCTGCCATAGACAATTCATACACATCAGTGAGCTCAATTTCTCTCGACGGTATAATAAAACGAAGGGAAATTAAAGAACACATATTACTCGACTTATCATGAAGCAGGAATTTCATTACAGGGGGCAAAGAACTGTAATCTAAGATAAATGTAACTTTCACAGAGAGACTGGGGGGACATTCAAAATGCAGCAGTGTTAACGAGCAGTAAAATCAGGATCTAATATTTAACACACACATACTTTTTGCAGTAAATTTATCAAGCAATGATAATTAGGATTCATCATGTGGACAAGAGGTGCCAAGGTTACACTGTGGATGGAATATACATACTGTACATATATATATGAACATATATACTGTATATATGTATGTATGTGTGTATGTGTGTGTGTATATAAAAATTACAAATGCAGCTTAAGTGTTTTCACATTCATATTTGTTGTTCAGACCGTTCAGTGTGTCCTTGGATATCTTCAGAGAGTCATCCTTGAATAACAATATGTCTGGGGTTACCATATCTTGAATGTCTGAGAGCATCAAGGCAAAGCTGAGTATGTGTGTACCTTGTCTCCGTGGCCCAGGTGCTCGGTCTTAACATCAGATAGCGACTTCCAGTTGGTGTTTCCTCCACCAGTGCCACCCTTCAACTCGGTCAGAGACTGCCCTTCCATGACATGGCCCTCCTTGTCATACCTAAGCAACATGCAGCAAATACCAGTTACTACTTATAGCGACAATGTCTGTTTTTGCATCACAGTTATATTGGGATAATATTATAGCTTAATTTAATTAAGAGTATTCTACAGATTTAGTATCTCAGTATTATGTGTTATCACAATAATGACAGTTAAAATAAAATAAAACAACATTTATTTCAACAGACTGCACGACTGGTTGAAAAAAAAAGGGTCTTGTTCCACCTTTAACATCCATTTCTGGTTGTCAAAGCAGGGTGGGCTAAGCTAAGAGCAAGGAAAGGCAAGAGGATTGTGAAATTAATCAACGACACTGGACAGATGAGCTGGCCGGGGTCAAAAACATGTTTCGGTTAAATTAGAAGCACTCTTTTGCCCAGTGATCCTGGTAATTCACTGCAGATAAAAAAAAATAATTGTGACGGCAGAGCGGAAGGAAAAGACAGATGGATGTAGGTGCAATGCAGTTGTGGTGGGGTAAAAGTTGAAAACGATCAGAGATCAATAAGGCTTACTAATCTGTTGGCTACAAGGCAAAGTGGTGCACAATGGGGAGGTCGGGTTGTTAACACATGGAGTGCATGCCTTGCTCCTGGAGGCATGACTAATTGAAAATCTCCCCATTAACGGTTCGGGCCCAACAACACACGGGCTGCCAGTTTCCAATTCCTAATGACAAATGTGGGTAATTTTTTATGATGGCACCAAATTCCTCACCAGCGTACCTGCACTGCCCCGCTGTAATTGTGCTTGCCCCCAGTTCAGGGCTTAGGGACAAAAAAGTGATTTAGAGACAAATCATTTCAGATTAATGAAGATACCATTTTCGGTCACAGTTTAACGTCTCGCCAAAGACAGGCGTTCCACAGAGGTGGGGGGGGGGGGGGGGTGGGGTGGCGGGCGGGGGGGGGGGGGGGGGGGGGGGGGGGGTGACAAGGCGTCTTAGCTGAGATGATTAAAATGCTTCTCTTTTTTTAAAGACTGAAAACTAGCAGGGCCTCGCGGTGTCACATAGCTGCTCCCGACATCTGACTTGACAGATAACAAAAGGAGGACTGCAAAAAGGCGCGGCGGAAAAGGCATCCAGTTTTAAAGCCGCTGCTGTTTTTATCATCACAAACAGCACGGAGCACAGGAAACACAGATGGCACCGACGACGGTGATCGTGATCGATGAGACAAAAAGGGGGACAAATTAGATCTGGCAAGAAACTGTGCCACAGTCAACTAAAGGCAGGCAGATTTCTGCAAGGAGCGACGTGGCATCAGTGAGACAAACTGTGTGCAGGAGCACAGGGATACTGTAGATGATTGGAGGGTTGACGAACAAGCGTGTGCATCTCAAATGTCAGCGTTTCAACGAACAAGGACAAGACCGGACAAGAGGCGAGACGTGGCAGAGAGGGACGTATGAGGGGATGATGGGAAATTCTCAGCAAGCAGTGTTTGCAGCTGAGGGCTAAGCAAGTCTAATGCCTAACACGATTATCACATGACGTGCGAGACGTAGTGTGATTGGTTCTGACTGACATGTGGTCCAATACAGAACAATCAGTTACTTACACGCAGTCACACATTACACATATTTTTTTCTCCCCTTTCCTTTTTGCTATAATCACAGCACAGGAAAGTGTGTCCCACTGATCTATTCATTTGCTGTGTTTAAAATAAACATGTATAAGGTTTATGTAAATATATAGGATATTAGTCTTTGATAACAAAGGGACGACACATATCATTAAAGCTTCTGTGTTTGCATCTCAGTCGACATATAAACACCTCCCTCATCACGTCCTGCATAGCCTGACCATGTGGAAATACTGGAGTCATGATAAGACGAGAAAATGTCAGGTTGCAGTTGAGTGAGACTGATAGCATCAATAACTGAGAATAAACATGACCAAGTGAAGGTAACAGAAAAGTGATTGTCCTGCCTGACAATAAGGAATCGGGCAACATGACCATCTCTCAATGTGCTGTTGCCACCTAATGGCCAACTGCCTCCGCACAGTTTGTTGGACAAACATGTAAATGTGATTTCTACACTAACAGCTTGAATTGGCATCTTGAACGCAGTATATGCAAACTATCAATGTCATGCCAAGACCCCAGATTAACCCAAAGATCAAGATAATTAGTGCACACTGCAGTAGTGTTACTTGAGGAAACTGAAGCGTTTTCATCTCTGCAAGATTAATTAGTGTGACATTAAAGAATGCTACTCAGCTTTCCATATAAGAACACTGGAAAGTGCTGAGCAGCAGTATTAACACGCTGCATAAGTCTGAGTCAACGGCCCACCAAGGGTAGACTATTCATTTAAGGAAGTCCCAAAGGTCTGCGCCAAAAACAATGAAACTAAAGGGGGGGACATAACAATGATTTCAGCGGCCTTGGCTGAACAATAAAGGTAAACATTTGTTTACCTTTATTGTTCAAGTGAAGCAGAGAAAATTTTAAGGGTTTTTGTGCAAGAAGGGGAAAAAACTACTCATACTGAGTTAAAGAGATCAAATTCCTTACTCAGTTATAATTCATTTCTTGAAAAAGCAACTATTAAATAGGCAGCAACCACCCTGAGATAAAGGCTCATCATCAGCAGAACAAAACGCACATTATGTCATCAACAGCCAGCAGTCTGCCAGTGAAAATACAACTTCTCATCACCCCACAGTGCACCATAATGCAGCCCAAAAATAAATAATGAAGGAGGCTATTCTCTCCATTCTCTGCACCGCATGAGGGCAGCTGTGTTTTCCCTGTCAGACATCCAGCGTGACAATCTCATCTACACTGCGCTTCTCATTTGGACAAACGTGGATCTTGATGATGAGTCCGGTCCGCCCTGCCTTTAAGCGGGTCATTAGGGGGGCACTTCGAACCTGCAGGAGCACACTATACAAGAGGACCCACATGGTCAAAAACTCCTGCGGTGGATTAACTGACACAGGTTTAAGGATCATTATCTCTGGCTGTCCAGTTGAGGAGTTACTGGAGAAAGAGGGGGCGAAACAACCTTCTTTCATTAAGCAGAAGTAAAGTGAGCAAGTGCACAAAGTCGGTGCTGCAGCGGGGATGTGCAAAATGATGCAGGACTTTATGTTGCTCAGGTAAAAATAAGAAGAAAACCCAGGGACTGGTTGTGATAATAGAACATTTTCAATCACTGCACAGATGGAAAACAATCCGACTTTTAAAAAAAAGAATTAACGGCAGTTCAGTTTTTGGCATCTTGAGAAATGACATGGAATAAAAACAATATATTCACAGAAGCCAGAGGCTAGTCATAAACCTATCATCGAGAATTTACCACAAGTCTAGATGTCTGATTGATGAGGCACATTTAGCTTTTGTTTCGTGACTGGCCTCTTTCTCACCTGCCAAACTCTAAGTCTCATTTCACTGTTCAGATTATACGGATCAGTTCACCTGATCAAGTAAACACCTGCCAGCCACAACATTAAAACCAGTAACTGGGATTAATGTTGTAGGTATAGGTGTAAATACTCAGCCATATTTGTCAAGGCAGAAGCAAAAGCCTACAATGGACTTGTCACAAAACAATGCAATATAATGGTGCTGAGCAACCAGTGCGTGGCAATGCCTCAATCAATCATATCACAACCTTTATGATTCCATACAGGCACATCACAGTATGTCTATGCCATAAATCCCGACACCACCAGGAGATGTCTTTGCTTAAAAATAGACAAGAAGGACAAAAAAGAAAAAGCGCCTTCTCTGCAGCCCTGGAACAGAGAAAATTAAATACACTGCAAACTTATTACTGATCATGCTATACACTGGGGAGAGGAAATAATTTAGGAAATGAAGAATCAAGGAACTGAAGCGGGACCCCAAAGAAAAGACGAAAGCTTAAGTCTTAAATGATTCTCTATTTCTTGGCAAGAAAAGCCAGGAGGAAATCGTCCAGGCATAAAGTCTCATGTGTTCATTTTGTTAGTGTACTATAATAAAACTCTGCATGTGGCTCTTGTACATCAAATAATGATACTACTACAGCACAAGCTTATGTGCACGGATAACCATTGGTTGATATCCTGGATAATTTCCATATTATACCATATGTTCAAGGAAATAAGCATGAAAGTACATGTGCATATTACCACGTACACACACACACAAACACACATGCACATGAAAGATTAAAAAAAACCCACACAGTTGATATAATCACACAGAAATGAGTCTGGATTTCATATAATCTGTGAAGGTAATTAAAGGAGTAGAAAACACGTTTCCACAGATCAAGTATGATTTCCATTTGTATGTAATGTTCCACTGACGCACCCCACAACATTGCAGCTAATGGGGTAAAGCTAATCTTCATAATGAAAATCAGAGTATGCAATCTTACAACTTGGGAAATGGAAACAGTGTTTAAATGCTGCAGGCTCTTCAAATAGTAATAAAATGTCCTCTGGCATTTAATGTTAAATGTTGAGCCGTGTCTTATTCCTGCTGTAAAAAAAGCACTTTGTCATGAGTATGAGACTGCAAAGACATGTGACCTATTTTGTGTAGTGGATTATCTATGAACCTCGGGCTCACTTACCAGGCTCTGATTTTATACGCCTCAGGAATATCGGGGTTGATCATCAGAGTGCTGCTGAAGGATGCAGAGAGGGATCGACCTCCAAAATCCGAGACCTTTGCTCCCTTAATGGCCACAATGGGCTGTCCTGAGCCATCGAACTTTTCTGCCTACACAAAGAAGCAGATACAGACAGGGGCCAGAAAATAATAAATACTTTGTTACTTTGTATTTTAATATATCCTTATTTATTAAGTTGTATCAGTACTAGGTACAAAAATTTACAGGCAACACCATGTTGCTATGTGTTTTCTATGGGCACGGCACTGCTTTGACCTACCACACTCATAACCATAATGCTAACATGCCATTTATTATGTGCATATATATATATATATATATATATATATATATATACGAGTTCAGTTTCAGTATTGTTGCCTTCTTTTAAAACATTTTTGTTTACTTACTTTACTTTTATATTGCTATTCCTTGTGATAATTCTGGGACAGAAAAACAATAACGGGACGGAGGAGGGGGCAACGCAAAAAAAAACAGACACGACCCCAACACTTGCTGTTTGTTGTTGCCATTGTTCTTTAAAAATCTATAAATCTTGTGTACCTCGGCATGTCCCCCTGGAGACGAGATATCTGTTGAAACAAACAAACAGGGAACACTGTGCTTCTTGTCGCAAAGAAAAATAATGGCGGCAAACTGAGCACGGTCCCTGTAAGCCACAGGTAAAAGTCAGCTGCAGGAGCAGTTACTTCATCACTGGGTGACAGGGAATGTTGCCAATCTTCACCTTCCATTAATCACTGAAAACACGGTTAAGCGTCTCTGCTCGAGAGTCATCAGCATATGCAATTAACAACAATTTTAATTGAAATGTTGTATACCGACGTTGGACAACTAAAATCGAAGGTAATAACCTTCACACTGGTAGCTTTCGCTAGAGGCTTTGTTTTGTGTTTAGTCCATGTAAATGTGTGCTTTAGCTTAGAAACTAATTGAGCTGTGAATCTTGAATCAAAATTTTTTTTTAATGTTTTAAGGCCTGGACACTTTCCCAGATCACTGTAATTTCCCAATTTGGGATCAATAAAGTAAATCTATCTATCTATCTATCTATCTATCTATCTATCCCTTTGCAACTATAATTGTTTTCACATGATGATTGTGGACATCGGGAGAGTGCTCAGAGAAGACAAAAAAAAACCTGTCCATTAAGGCTGGTGCATTATAAAGCTGGTACTGATCTCCATCTGTTGTTCAAAAAGCCTCAGACACAACATCTCTACCCCATTACGCAGTTCCCTCTCCATCTAACATCTACACTTACATCCTCTCCCCACAGCGTGACAGTCACCACCTTCGCTGACATGTCCATCAGGTCGATTTGCCTTTTCGACACCTCTCTGTTGGTCTTTGTTGTGAGACGGGTCATCTCATCCACACTCTTGCACACTCCAATTACATCTGCCACAGAAAACAAATCAGTTTCAGCCATTCGCAGAAGTTACCTGCTTTATTTAATCTTTCTGATCAACGGATGGAAAGTAAAGTAACGACAAAATAAGCGGATTCATAGTAGATATATGCCACAGCACTAAAACACCTTAGCAATTCCAGTGTTGTGGCTGGTTGGTATATACATATCATAAATATTCATTGTTGTGTTTATGCCCACAGGTTACACTCGGTTCCATGGTTTCAGGCACAAATTGTCTCTCGAGAAATAAGAAATTCATTCATTTCATACAGGTCGCTGGCCTGTATACAAGACACTTGCATTCATAATGCAGGAGAGAGTGCATGAAATAGGCTTTAATTGTTTCTACACTAATATTTAATCAATCACACTTTGTTGACTACTGCAATCACGCAGAAACATTTGTAAAGGTGTCAGAGCGGTATTATCAACAACGCTCATCTAAACCGCTCGCAGCCACTGGGTGACAGGACTGTAAATGTATTTAAATGTGATGAAAACAAAATTTACTGACTCGTGGTTGTATGTCTCCATCAACCAATCCATTTGCAGAAATTACAATCATACTGTAAATACATTCATAATGTAAGGCCAACGTGGGCTTAGCTACCAGACTAAGGAGAGATACAAACATAAGTTAGTCATAGTTTTTTTTCCCCTCTATGAATATATGTAAAAGATTTCAACAGCCAAGAACATGTGCCTGGAGGAAGAACCTCAACTGTCAGGAGAAGGAGGGGGCTTGATGTTTACTCTGCAGATTTTATTGCTGATTCGGTTTGGGATTTTATGTTTAAACTTTAACTTAATGGTTTGCCGAGTCTCGTGGAGTGAGAGCTGCGGGTTGTTGAATCTTACAGGTCACAATCATGAAAACAATCCCACAGATTAATTTCAGGGTTTACAAATCCCTTTGATGGATCACTGATTGTGCTCCTTACCAATCACGGCATCTTTCTCTCTCTTCTCCAGGTCACCAATAGACACAAATTCACACTGCAACATGGGGACATCACAGCTGTCTTCACAGGGGATGACTGTGGACTCTCCATTGAGCGTCATCTCATAGTCATTCTTCACTGATGTGTACTGTTTGTTGGCGATCTTCAGGGAGCCCTTAGAGATGTAGTAGACCTGGCCCATGCAGACAGACGAACCATGTGTTAATCAGAGATCAGGGGGTTGGGGGTTGGGGGGTGTTTCACCTAACTGAATGGTGCAAACAAGATATGACTTCAGACAGTCGGGGAGATCAACAAAGGCTGGCAGATGATCATAAGCTGCTTATTGTATGGGCACGGTGCAGCCAGATGACTCATTCATATTCTCTGTGGTTTTAACTCACAAAGTACTGGCAGCTGTTGATAGAGGAGTCTGTGGCCAAATCTGTATTTAATAGCGCAGGGAAATTTTTTTTTGCCAAAGATTTAGGTCACTAACAGAAGAAGCATCTTACCTTGCCAGCCTCAATCAAGCCGAAGAACTTGTCCACCTCCTGGTTGAAACCAGTCACTCGAATCTCTCCCTGTCATGGAATAAAGCGGTTTGGTTAATATTAAAAGTAGGCCAGACTCTAGTAACGTGTGCATATGATAAAAATAAACACTTACGCTCTCATCCACAAGCTCCATGGAAAAGAGTTTGCCATCGCCACGAGAGTTGCTCCAGGTTCGGATGGTGCTCTTGTTAGTTACGCGAGCACGGATGGTCCACCTGTCGGATGAGGACAAGAGCGAAGTTATTCGTGTCAATGCCTCTCATTCTCTCAGAGCACCACCTGGACCCAGAAGTTTTGATTCATTCACACACACTCGTCAAAGCTGAGCAGATGGTGCTGCGGTTATAAAGCGTTCTGTAAGTCACACATGCCGTACAAGTCAACACAATGTTAGATAGATGAACAACAATCCCATCATTTGTCCTTTTTGTTTATATGGTATGTATACAGCAATACATTTTGGCTACATCAACGTTTAATTATATAGAAATGCATTAATTTGTTGCGGTGTACATATCGATACTTATCCTACTCCTGCTGGTGCCTTTTTTATTGGATTTGGAATAAAGGAATACCTTAATATGCACTGTTCCAAACAAACATTCTGACAGTGAAACACTCACTTGGACTGGTATGGGTTGAGACTGGCAATGGGAACAACTTTGGAGCTGCCCCCTGGAGTACTGGGCACAGCAGATGGGGCCTTCTTCCCAAAGTCTCTATTGAAACCTTTGTTCGCTGCTGGAGGGATGAAGCGAGGAATAAATGATCCATGAAGAGCAGTGATGGAAAGAAGTCAAGAGTGAGACACATACATAATTCATCAGAGTTGAATTACATAAATCCAATTTCTTTGGATTGCAACTGTGATTACTGTAATTATCTCACTTCATGAGCAAACTGCCATCAAAGAAAAACCTAACGCCTTGAAGTTAATTTATCACCGTTGAGTTGAGCCAAGCAAGACTCGAACAGGAAACAAAATTTTTTTTTTTTGGAGATGCGTGATCCAGCGTGTCAGTGAGAAAGATGAGTCACATTTCGCAGAATCAGGGCAGAGTGTGAAATGCTATAACAAACTGAAGCTGCCCTCCCCCTGGAGAGCGATGCCGCCTGACTCTGAGATTTTGTTTGAACAGGCGCTGCACATTTGATTTGTGTGCATCTCACGCGGAGGATTAGAGTTCAAAGTGTCCACTTAAGTCCTCCTGCTTTGCCAACCATTGCACTTCTGGTAATTAAGCTCCCAGATCAAGCAGCACACACACACACACACAGAAATGAACAATGACTGTGCTGATGAGTAGGGTGCTTGCCACTACCTCAATTCCAACACGGTAGATTAGAATACCTGCTATGACAGAACCTATGACACAGCAAAACCTTTCTGACAGCTGGACTGCAAATTTCTACTGGTTCAAGTTATTTACCATGATGTGATACACTGCTTACCCTTACATAAACACCATTCACTGAAAATCATTAGGGTTAAAAAAAAACAGAACAACTGACATACATGGGCAGAGAAGGCTACCCATCAACACAACAGTGAGTGTCAATAACGTTGAGTCACCGTTACCATCCCTGTGTCCTGTTAATTTGAGTGTCACCCACACTATATGGAGCAGTAGAGAAATACTGCCATCTAGTGGTTATGGATTTTCAACTGCAGTTTTTTTTCCCACAAATGTGATTCCTGAAGAGCGTTGCCCAATTTAATTGACGTTAATGAGTTGAAATTAAAAAAATAAACAATGTTCACTCACTTTCATTTCTGTTTTGTGGCTGCAGTGGAGGACGGCCATCAGGATTTGGAGCCGACTGTGGGCCTTTGTTGTGGCCTACAAAAAGGATCTAATATTAGGACTGAACTGCCGTAACACTATAACTCAAAATGTATGTTGTGGTTTACCATATTGCTTTATTTTAGTGTTACCTCACAAGTAAGTTATTAAAATGCTAAGATAGACAATAATAATATGACAAATAGAAAGTGTTTTTATGAACTTTGTTTTGAAGCCTTACCCTCTGTGTAAGGAACAGGGTCACCAATTTTCCCACCAACGTCCCCAGCAGGCTTAATGACCTCAATTTCAATAATGATTACCACCCGTCTGTAATGAGACATCTCCATAAATAGAAGAAAACAGCATCATACACATATTTGATTTATTCATGTTTTGTGACAAAATAAATGCTTCCAATTTACTTTCTATTGTTTAGCAGAAACTTCTACCCTTGGAGTCTCTGATCTACTCAACAACATCCAGGTAAATAGATAAAAGGAACATACCGTCCATCTTTTAGTATATTCGTCACGTGCTTCTTCAGAACACAGACGCAGTTGGGGGCCAGTATATTCTCCTCAGCCATGGGGTTAAGCTGGGTGGAAAGCATGAAGGCTGCAAAGATGCAGAGAGATTAGGAGACTATCACGCAGTGGGTGCACAACAGTGCTTATGTGCTATAACTCAGCTTCAAAGTTTATTTACATTTACATACTATTGCTCCTACATATGTGTATTATTGTTTCTCACAATTGTATTTTATATACTTAAAGGCATCATCATAAAATAATGCTTATTCTTAATTATCTACTTCTGAATATATACAGTTAGTATTACTCAATGAAAAAGCAAACAACAAATGACATACCTATATAAACAGTATGTTACACACACACACACAGTTTATCTATCTATCTATCTATCTTTCTATCTATAGATATAGATATAGACACACACACACATATATATATATAAACAATTACATTCTCTCTCTCTCTCTGTTGTACATATCTTACTGTCTGTTGTCGATTCAAACTTACTTTCCTGTAGTAATATCAGTGTTTGTGGTGTAAAAGTATTAGGATTTTGTGTAAGCATTATTTTGAAATCAGACATAAAACTCACAGGACAAAGTGTGGCGCCCATCACTCATCATCAACCGAAAGCGAACTGGACCATTTCCCCCATCGAGCTTGCGTATGTTCTGAAAGGTAACAGATAAACTACACGCTTTATATATTGTCCAAACAAATTTTACATTCTTTTATCTTATGATTCTGCGTTTTGTGAAGTAGTACGTTTTTAGGTTTGGAGAGTGGCTGAAAGGAGTAAAAAAAAAGCTGCATGTCTACAATATCTGAATCAAACTGAATATTTGTGCATGTGGTGTCAAATGGGTTTCGTTACCAGAAAAAGTTGGTCACCTGATCATCTGTGATGCAAGCAAATGGCTGAACAGTTAAAAATTGTGTGACCATTTTCAACTCACCACCAACTGAAGGACTGCTTCGTTGCCACCTGTGCCACTTGACAGCGCCTGTAAACACAAGTCTTCGGTTAGCGTCGAGATTTACATTTTACCAAGTTTATTTCCGGCAACATTGCTAAGAAACACTGTTTTTCACATGAGCAAATTAGCTTCATGAATTAACGTCGCAGCTCAATAATAAACGTGTCTGACAACTACTCCCAAGCTAAAGCTAATCTTAACAAACACAGCTAATGTTAGGATACTGTTATGTGGCAGAAAGCGGGGATGTCAACAAAAGACGGTTAGCTACTGAACAAAGACTGTACAGCCGAACTACATTAAAACCTCTTTACTTTGACTTTTTGTTTTCAAAGTGAAGTTTTAGCACCAAACATTAAAACCTTACCTCTATCGCACCCTCTGAGAGCTTCGTCATGATCGCGAAAAAGAAGGTTTAATACCAAAAAGACAGATTTACTTAAATGTTAGCAGCGAAGCACACTGAACGCGTCTCCCACTAAGCACTGCTGTGTGTGTTGTGTCTGTGGCGCCAACCGCTTGTACAAACCCGCCAACCGTGCACTCCTCTCTCTTTCCGTTTCCGGTCACGGATCTGACGTCAGTGTGAAGCACGTCTGCCGTCCCGCTTCACGGCCTGGTTGAAACTTTAAGCCTGACCGGAGATCAGCCGAATCGGAGTCAGCGCCTAAAGTGTCCTGTCGTCGGGCAAATAATACGATGCGTTCACTACCACTTGGAAACGGAATGTTTCATACTCATCCGTTTTTTTTAATTATTACCCGATCGCACACATTTTTGTGTTAATTATTACAAGGTAAAAAAAAATAGCGTTTGTCTCAGTGTAGATACAGTGGTGATGATCAACACATAACTCATCACAAATGGACAATAACAATGTTTTTAAAAGTTTCAAAATATTCTTATATAAATAATTTAAATGAATATTCTTAATTTGTTTTAGCTACAACCACAAATGACTGTTGACATGTTAACTAATTACCTTTTCCAGTTTGCTCAGTTTAAATTACAGATGCATGCGTCTACTATGTACTGTACAAATCATTTGGTTTACAATAAAATTCATAATCTTGACATGTGATCTGGAATGATTCAGTTTATTATGACATTGGAAAACATTTTTTAAAAGTCAACTACATACACACCAATGTTCTAATTCTTGGACATTACACGAGATTAGTTGGTTTGGTCTTACATGTTGAACATTTGTGTGTTATCTAATAAGAAAGAAACAAATTTTATTATGGGTTTAAAACCATTCCTATTATCTCATTATAAAATTATGACCTGGATATGTCATCTACTGCAGGACAATTGTGATTATTGAAGGGGATACTCAGTTCCTCAGTATTTTTATACTACAATGAATAAAGAAACAAATGAAGCATATGTTTTCATATAGACTTTGATCCAGCTTATTGATATTGTACATTTAATCTGTACAATTGATGGTCTTGTTTGATTTTCCTTTGGACATTTGGCCAGGTTATCTGTCCCTACTTAGGTGGGCTTCCAGATGATCCAACATGATTCTTGTCAAACGGGGATCCCACTGAATCTTTTTTCCCTTGATCTCCTTTCTCTAAGATCAGAGCTCCGGGATTGGGGTTGGTGATGACACCCATAAAAATCGGTACTCGGGTCTTATCATCCATGAGAGCAAAGAAGAAGGGTTGGGTGAGGTGGAAAATGGGGATGGATGCACGTGAGATGACCACACTGGTCGCTGCAGCAGCCTCTGCCCCCTCCTCGTTTATCTCCATGCTGGTCTTGTGTAGCACGCTGGACACCAGCAGGGGGCCATCTGCCATGTCTGCGAGGTTAGGCCGGGAAAACAGTTCTCCCATGCCTAATGTAAAGAACCAAGCACAGACTTAACTCATACGATAAAATTCACTTTTCTATCCTTTCTATGTCACAGGCTAAGAAATTAGCACCAAATTATTACATGCTGATCTCTGATTTTAAAAAAAAGAAAGAAAGAAAGAAAGAAAAACAACAACTACTGAAGTAACCTGTCTTACCCAGTTTGGTGAACGCATCCTCTAACTCCTGAGCATACTCCAGTTTGAATTTGGGTACTTTAACTTGAACAGCCCTCTCCTTAGGCAGACGTTCATATAGGTTCGAGATGTTGAGTTTCGTAGACAGTGAAGACACATTCACAGGGCCGGACAGAGGCATGACCACCAACAAGCTTATAGATTTCTGGAATGGGAAGCTTGCTACCTGCAATGGGAAAAGAGAAGCAGAGATTTGTTTGTCTAAACTGGATGACCGATGATAGGGAATAGTAATAAAACAAATTCAAGTAAGGCTGGTTAAACCATATTTGACCTGAGCCTCCAGTTCATTGTCAATAAATAAACTCAAGGGATGTTTGGCATCTTCCATCACTTCAACCTCAACCATGTGCTTGTCATCAAGGTAGAAAACACCTCTGGAGGTAAAGCGCGGGTCAAACTGAGCTTTCCATTCGCCTGTGGGAAACAAGGAAAAGGAAATTAGCAGATGGGTCATTTCACAGGGAACTTGGGGAAACGATCATTCTTAGCAAACAAGACATCAAACCGAACAAGGCCGTGTTTTTGATGACATTTCAAACTCACCTTTGAAATGCACTGCATTGATGAGCATGAGGAGCAGATTGGGAGGGAACGCAGGCAGAAAGTCAGTCATCTTTCCTTGTGTTGCGTTCTCTACCCAGTCGTTTATCTGCTGCAGGGTCTCCACCACTTCTGGTTCTGAGTCGTATAACCGCCGGGATTCATTGATAAAGTCTTGCCTTGGCTCAAACCCTAAAACACATAAAGAAAACATATGCACTTTCTCATGCTCCATTTCTCCAACACCTGGCCCTTTAGGTCGACTTGAACATATAACTGGAACCATGTCTACTTTTAGCTTAGTTAAAATAGTTTTGACAAAAATCTGGTTCTTCTTGGGAATGGACCTTGGCGCAGGAAGATTCGCGTGGCGGTTTGCAGGTCACTGTTCCTGAGGCCCATTATGACATTTCTCAAAGACTGGTGGTAGCAGGGAAGAGTGTCCTCATGGAGATGATGCATCAGCAGCTCCTCTGTCTCATTTACGGCGCCTGTAAAGAAGAGTGACGCAGCAACTGGATGAGAACAGATGCCAATTAACCAAACAAGGTAATTCCATACAGGAAGTGTACTACACGAGCTTCTTTAGTCCACGCTACAGAAAGCATACGTGCATACCTATAGCCAGCTGGGAGAGACCTAGGGATATGCTGAGAGGTGATATGATGATATTTGGTTGCTCTGGTGTTGTCTCCAGGTTCCGCAGCAGCTGCACACCCAGTTTCTGAATGGCAGCAGCAATAGCCTTCCGTGACTCTGGGCTTCGGCTGATTGACAGACAGCCCTCGTCTAGTTCTTCCTCTGATGAGTCACCATTGGGCATACTAGTTATGGCTGTTGCAGGCACTTCTGTGGTAGTAGCAATTTCTGATTGAGCTGTACTTTCATTCTCTACTTTCTAAAAAACAAAATGGATAAAATGTATTGTATTGTAAATTCAGATGACAATGATCTGAGACAGTAGGAAATCCCATACGTTCCTAACCTGTGTTGGAAGGATTGGCATCAAAGGAATAAGGGGTACCAGTGGTACTGACTCGTTATCTGCCACCTCAGCATTCTGTTGAGGAGAACGTACAAAATAACAATCGACGCAAGCAACATTATTTCCAGCTCAGAATATAATATAATGTTGATTATACTAGAATCTTGATTCATTAGTTATTTCTTTGCTTTACAGTTACTCCTTGGCTGCAGAGACAGATCAACAGGAGTGTCAGACGGAGGTCCATGTCCTTAAAATGTAACTGCGGGAGAGAGAATTTATGTTGGCGGAAAAATGTCAGCTTGTGTTCCTATGGCAATAAATACACATCCATTGTTAAAAAAGATTTAATATGCTGAAAAATAAATCAATATCCCTCTCGAGACATTTTCACTCCAATGGTTTTAGTTGCAAGCTAGTAAAACTAAAAGCATGAATCGTAAAACCCAACACTCTCACCTTTGTTGTTGTTGTTTGTTTTTTTTTTTTGCTATATTGTCTGCAGATCTTAAATAGTCCCCCTATAGTCACCGTCCCCCAGATGAACCAAGATTATCTGTAAATTTGCCTAAAACATAAAAGATATATCGTAGATCATGCACAGTGATTGTCACGGTAAAGCCGCAAAATGTGTTTGGTTATTCCACAGCATCTTGCAGCACATCCTAATACTGCAGATTTATAATTTAATAAAGCACTATTATAAATGTTCTTTTTTATGGGTCAGAAAATCCATTTGTCTCAGCATTGCACATTGTGGCATCTACAGACATTAAGTATTCAAAACAACATAAAGTATTAAGTAGTATTGCACAAAAGCTTCTGCAGACCACACACAAACATACATACTCAAGAAAAACAGAGTAACATTTTTCAAGTCTTAAAATTACTTACATGTACAATAGTTTGGCAATAGATTTATTAAAGTTTATTTGTGCTTACCTTAAAATTAAATAGTAAAAAACTTGCTGCCTGGTCCAAAAAAGGAGAGACTGAGTGACTGTGTGTGGCAGAATTCCTGAGAGTAAAGATTGGCACTTACTCAGCAAACAGTTAAATATCAACTAACATTGATTGGGGCCTCTAATAAGCCATGATTTGTTTGTAAATGTAGCGACTGAGACTCGTCCAAGGTTAAATATTAAAAGCCTTACACGCTTATCTATTTTGCATCTCAATAGGCAGCTGATTAAGTCATAATATAACACGTTATGTTTTACAGGAAACATGACATCTCAATTGCATTAAAATGGTTAATCCAACTGTATGTGGAGGGAGGGGGGAGGGGAAACAAATACAATTCATTGACAGAAGTGTTGCACATTTGGTGTTGCAAAACACAAACCGACATTTCCAAGAAACCTTAGGCTACCATTACAATGAATTTGGTAACGATGCTTACCTGCTTGGCTGAAAACCCATTTTGTTGAATTGACTATTAATATATTCAAGAGACCTAAAAGGATGAAAAGTGAGGAAGAAATAAAAATCAACGTATTTAGCTGATTTGATGACATTTCACAATTAAGCAAATGTGACATCGTCTAGATCACATGACAGGCATCTGCAAACATAACAGGGGACTTTGTCCAAACTGAACTCTTGTGACTCAGCTAAGGCTGAATCCAAGTGAATCACACAGAACACAAAAAATGTGGTAGTCGTTTTTTTTTTATTAATCCTGTTAATAAATAAGATTTTCATTAGCTTCTCCTAAATCAGTTGTAACAACATTTTCCGTGCAACTACAAACTTTCACTTTTAAAACCAAGTTGATTGTTTTCCATTTGATCTTTCACTCCAGGTTTACAAAAAACACCAAATATCAAAAAGCACGTTTTGCGCAAAATAATTAGAAAAGTAGGCAAACTGTGTTCTACATGACAGAGATGAAATCATACAATGCTGGATAAGTGGGCTTTGAAAAATGAATTTAAGACTTCAGTGACAACTGTGCTCGATTAAGGAACAAAAATCTCAAATGTACATGTATCTGAATTACACAACAAAGAGCAGGTTAAACCATCAAAGACATATAACTTTCTCAACATGTTTATATGCAGTAACACAGAAATGTTAAAATACAAAACTGTTTATCTTGGCATCGACTGTTCTATGTCAGCTTCTGTAGTCAAAAATTAGAAAGTTGTGTCTATTATCTACTATGGCCAGTCAAAATGGCATCTGCACCCCCAGTTAAAGGTTGCTACAGGTTCTAACTGCAAAATCAAGAATCCCTAGACATGGTTTAGAAAATCCCAAAGCAACTTCAAGTAATTTATTAGTTAGATAAAAACATTCAAATCTTAAAAAATCTGAGTGAGAGTCTAAACGTTACAATTCCGACCATAAATGTGCAGGAGAATAAAGGTTGTGCATTAGTAACTGACTTTTGTATGTGAAGACGACTGAGATTTCTCCACTCTGTGAAAATGTTCCAAAGATGGGCATCAAAACAGCAGGCGTACAAACAACAAGTCTCATGATTTATGAAGAAATTTTGCCACAAAAATAACTTGATCCACAAATACTGCATAGTTTTATCAGTGCATTTGGATACGCATATATTCTGATGTGGGAAAGGAGGCGAAAGGTGAGGTTGATGTATTTTTGGTGTTGTTATGCATCTATTTGGAAAGTGTAAACACTACATAAGAACCAGGCTTGGCTCCACCTTCCTGAGCATGTCTTCTGATCAATTCTTTTGAACTAGTATAACTGACTGAGTCAAAAGAATAAATGACCTTGTCTAGAATTTTCCATTATACACTATTTATACAGCTATATGCTTTTTAAAAAAATCATGTGATTTACTGTACATAGTAAATCTAAATAGCATGACCATCAAATTCAGTGCCAGCAGCCATAGAGGCCAGATTCACTAGGCAAAGTTACACAATACCTCTTCTTGTGCTGCCTTGTTTCAAGAAGAATTTAGGGAGAACCGACATATCCTACCATAACAATTGACCTCAATCACAGGAAAAGGGACAGAGAGCTCAAAGACCTTCACAAACAGGACATTTGAGAGGCAGCAGTAAGTTTGCTGAAGCTGGGCACCACTGATTTAAGCTAATAACCGAATGGCGCCATTCTCCGAGCCCAGGAGCAGGAGCCTCTTGGTGGGCAGGACAGCCAGGCTGGTCAGGGTCCCCCGAAAGTTCTCTGAGCTCAGCTTTGTGCTGCTAACAGGGCTCAGGGAGATGTCAGCCATGGAGTACACTCCAATCTTGTTCGACACTGTCCCGGTTACAATGTCTGAACCATAAAGGTCAAAGGCGTGGATGGGGTCAGAATGAGACTTGTACTGACGTACAGGCTTGTTTTCCATATCCTTCCACGCAGTGAGTGAGTAGTCAGTAGAGGAGCTTATGACCAAGTTTCCCTCTGCTGCCTGAGAAGAAAAAAAGGAAGGTAACAAAAAAGGAAGTAATTGGCTGCTGCCATTATGAAGTTGTTTTCCATTGTTTCCCCAAAATAATTTTATACAGTTCAATTTTTACAATTTACAATAAATGTCAAGCAAATCATATTTCTTTGTACATGTGCTAAAATTGTATAAATATGAACCAAATACCATAATTTAAAAGTGAAGATATGAGAAATTATCAGTCCAACAATAGTTGTTATCAGTTACTGTATGACAACTACCCTATAGTAAAGAGCTTAGGATTTAGTGAAAAGTATTAAAGGAGACATCTGACTGGCTGTATGCCTTAAGACGAAAAAGTCATCATCATCCTAATTTATTACATTTATCAAAATATTCGCATTACTCCCCCAGCTAATATGACAACAGCCACACATATTCACAATAACCGAGGGGACATCTGAGTAATATGAACGTGCCAATGAGAACCACCACAGTCTTTCTAATGAGTAACTTGTGTCCCTGTTTGCGTAAACTTGTGCCTTTAAAACTAGAGACACAATCCTTGACCTAATTTGGGGTTAAATAAAGTTTGCTCATCCCTGCGTTCTGTTGACAACAGATTTGCTGGGTACAACTTACACCATCTCTGAACCACTACACTTAGAGAAAGTCAAATGTTGGTTGGCTAGCTCTCTTCTTGAATATTAAGCACATAATTACTGAAAAGTAAAGCCACACCTTTTTGGCCAGAGTAAGTGATGTGGTCCAGTAAAATATTTATTTGGTGAATGAAATGACATAGGTTTTAGACACTGGTATGTATCTCCCTACATCTATTAATTTCCAGGCTAAATGCACAACTGACCACAATCACTTTATTCCTGACAATCAATGAAGCATAGTCAGTGTAGTCAATACATTTCCAAAAGCTCTTAACATGCATCGCAAACAGGGGAAGTACAACCATAAAAAATATCCAATAACCCCTGTAAGCGTCATGTTGGTTCTTTTCATATATTACTCAGAAAGAGTCAACATTACTGACTAATTGGCTGATGTGCTCTGTGTGGGTGGTGATTTTTAGCTTGTCCAAAATGTTCGCAGACTTACCAGAACATTTTATTGATTTTATTTCATTTGGATTTGAAAACACACCACAAAACGTTGGCGTGGGCTCAAAGGCTAACTGAAAACCACGTAAGGGAATGTGTCAGAATGTCAGTACATTTTGTTGAAATAAACAAGTCATGTGTAAACTTTGCAGCCAGTAGTTTGCATATTACAGTTCAACATCCAGAGTAGGTAAAATTTCAGATTTCAAGATGACAGCAGTAAATGTTCTTTCCTGGTTTGCATCCTGTTTCCTCAAAAACTATTGGACTTTTAAATTAATTTTAACAAATTGCCTAAAAATTAATTTTAAGTTATTCTCAAAGCAGATTTATTCATTCAAAACAACTGCAATTAATATTAAATAATATTTGCTTCTCACTTTTAATTTGAAAACATGGAACGTATTTTCACAATATATCTAAATAGTTGAAATTATGATTGTTATTCATTGAACACCACTGACCAAAATTTTCCAAAATTCTGCTCTACTCAGTAAAACAGACTTAAGGACAAGAAAACTACACCCACAAATGTTCACACATTCACAAGTGTACCTTCATTTGTAGGATGTCTCCTTCATGAGCTGGCCAGCCCTTCAGAACAAGCCCCGTACGTGCATCTAGCAGCACAATGAAGCCAGATGAAAAACCTGCAGCAACGGTGCGCCCTGAAGGGCTCACCGCCAGGTAGCGGATGAGCCCAGCACTCAAATTGCTGTATGCCAGACGAAATTCATGCTGGGGAAACAAAGAAAGACTTGTCACTGTCAAGTCTGAAACAACTTTATCGCGGAGAAGCATAAAAAGTGCTACTATTTTCGAAAACACTAATTTCACAAAAGATGTTTTGGGGCACGGGTCACGACAGAATGAGTGAAATAACTACCTGCAATCCTGGTTTGCGGGGATCGATGAAGCGGAGAACAGAATCTGCACTGCCAAACACTACACTGCAGTGTGGCGCTGGCATGGTAGTGACAGCTGTAATGGGATTCTTTCCATCCACAGCTTCATATGAACGGATCTGCTTTCCTATGGACAAAATAACTTTGTTATACAAAGTACTCAAAGAACAGTATTATAAATCATGGGCAGTCATGCATTGGGCTTAATATTTTGTACCTGTGTATTGGTCCCACAGGTGCACAGTACCATCACAACTCACTACCTCCTGTGAGGTCTCGAGCTGTCCAACATAGAAGATTGACTTTCGATGATCATTGTAAGTTAACCTAGGCTCCACTTCCTGTGTCCCATCACCGTGGTTATAAAGAGGCCAAAGCTTCACAGTCTTGTCTTTACTACCAGAGAGGAAGTAATCCTCTCCGGCTAGCGGTGCCAAACACTTTATGGTGCCTGAGTGACCTAGGAAGCTCTGCAATCGTATCTGATGAAAGTGGAAACGTGGATCCTGGTTAATACCAATCTCATACTGCCAGTAGGCTAGCCAGTTGCCCTGAAGAGAGCGGCCACTACGAGGGAGTTCTTGCTTCAGTGCACTGTCCTCAACGTTGGGGCCCGTCATCCAAGAGGTGGAAAAAGAAGCCAATGTGCCAAAAGATTGAGTGGTAAAGGAGGAGGGAGTGGTGATGAATGAGGTGGTGTGGCTGGAGCGTCCCCAAGAGTTGGCCAAGCCCAGGCCACCATCATAACCAGCGTCCCGTGACACTTGGATACGGTTTCCGACCAGGTGGCTCCCGAATGTGCCTGACTCAGGGAGAGCGTCTCCCAGAGGGGTTGAGCTATTTGAGGGTGCAGGTAAGGGACTGCAACCAACACGTCTGCTGAAACCAGAGGAGAGACACATGGAGGATAGAGGCTGCTCTGCCCTGGATACTGCTGTGAGGTTGACCTCTGAAGTCCCCTGGCTCAAACTCTGGTGGTAGGACTGGGCCAACTGCCAGACTAGCTCATGGTTAGGAACCAGCTTACGAATTGCAGTGTCACCTGCAAAAATCACAATATAACATTCATGTATAAATTTTGTGCAGTAACATCATATCTGAATATTTCAAAGTTTACATTATCATGCTGGGTAGGATATTTTGTATTTGATATTTTGATGAGCAACCTATGAGACAGTAGAAGGGGATGTAGGAGGCATGGGCCATCTCAGGGTTAAATACAGTCTGCAGCTCTTCCAAGACCCCTAACTCATAAGTCACATTCGACTTTTCAGTTGTAGAAACATCCACCACTGTAACGTCTCCCAGAATTCTGCGAGGGGCACTCTCCAGCTACAGTGAAATAGAGTGCATAAGTGCATGAAAATAAACGTGACACCAGTCAGGCCATATGTATTGTGTACCTGTGTGTGTACATACCTGGGGCTGCAGAGAATGGAGCAGAGAGAAGACAGCAAAAAAACGTTGCAAAGTATCTGCCATGTGCTGTTGCACCATCTCTCTCCCAATGCGAAGACAGATGAGAGCCATCAGGCTGAGTGTCTTGAGACAGATAGCGGTACGTGTCTGCACCCCACTGGGGAACCTGTGTACAGCAGAACGGATACAACCAAGCAGATAAATGACAGATTTATTGAAGCACATTTTATGATGAGCTTTCAACACAAACATTAAGAGGATGCAGCACTTCAAAAAGTGCAGTGTTTCTGAAAAGCGAAGGGAAAAAAGCACATGCTGCGTAACAAGTTGTTTTTGTGCTATACAACCCTCAGGCACTGTCATGTGTGGTTCCCCAACATACACATATGTGAGTCTATAAAGGTTTGATTATTATTTACCCCATACTGGGAGTGGTGAGCAGGTCCAATAGTGGCAGCAGCACATCCTGATTTATCTTCATAAGCATGTCCATTAAAGTAGTATCGGAGAGAAACACAATAATCTTCTGTGTAAGTGCAACAGCTCCGAGCAGACTTGCCTCCTTTCGTGTGTTTAGCCGCTGTGAAGATGGTGGAGACACCTGGAGACCATGCAAAGTTGTAAGAATAGAAGAATTACTTTAAAATTAATCCAAGTAGTTTCCCCATGAAAAGGCAAAATAGCTAAAAAAGGGGGGAGTTGTTAGTGAAGGGGGCGACACGGTCATGGATTTTGTACGTGCATGTGTCTGTTTTTTTTTTGTAGCATTTTTTCCCTCTTACCAGATATCCTATATACGGGAGATACTGATAGGTCAGTACAGGCTCTCCATAAAGTTGAGCTATGTAGATAAGACAGTCCAATACGGGTCCTGCTGTCTGATCGCCCACCACAGGTTTCTTCTCATACACACTGCCCATTCCGACACTATGTAGACTTATCTCCTCAGAAGCAGGGGCCACAAACTGGTGATTCTGAGGCCCTACAGACAGATAAAGTGAGAAGACAGAGGATAAACAAACACAAATAGTGCTGCATTAACATCAATTAGAACACACAAGGTGAAAATGCAGCAACAAAGCCTTTGTTTCGTAAATCTACTTACCAATGTAACAATTAGTCAACAATCGGAGCAAATTTCTTGCGATGTATCGAGATGTCACTGTTGGTCCAAGCTTGGCAGACAGCCATCGAACTGTTTTGCAGATTGTATCTGCATGTGGAGACGTTAAAAAAAACATTAAGATTATCAATTAAAAACAAAATTATGAGTTAAATGCTTTACATAAACATATGCATTTACTCACCCAGAAGAATTTTTTGCTCTTTCTCCTCAGAGTTTTCTGATGGATCCTGGTTGTCCTCGTCCTCCTGCTCTTCCACCATCCCTTTCTCAGTCCCTTCCTGTGTCACTCCATTGACAAACTCGCCTTCCAGAGTGACAACTGTGGCTCCTGAAACTTCTGTGCTACCAGATAGTGTAAGCTCCAGGTTGGTTACAGTGGAGCCACATGTCCCCTCACTGCCTTCATTCGCCTCATTCACCTCCTCTTCCTCCATCTCTCCTCCCTCCTCTCCCTCACTTGCATGTTTTAGGTCCTGGCTGCTGTCAGCTGATTTGAGACTGGCCCGATCCCGCATCGAGTCTCCATCACCCAGTGAGAGTTCACTTGTGCTGCTTTTGTCACTTAGTTTCCCCACACTTAGCGACTCCTGGTCTTGATCCCTGGATGCAGAGTTCTGGCTATGCTGTTTCCCTGCAGCCACACCTGCTCCACTGTTGACATAGAACCCATTCTGAAAGTCCTCTGCCTCCGACAGAAACACTTGGTCACTGAGACTGATGCCAGAAGAGTAATCAACCAGCCCCCCATCTCCCACTCCCCCAACTCCAGTGGCTCCAGCGCTACCACCCATATTCCCACTAACAGACCCAGATGATGGCCGCACGTCACCACACTGAAAGTCCTCTTCCTCCTCCTCACCCAGATTACATGTGCCACCCCTCAGCCCTTTACATGCTTCCCCACCAGAGCCTGAGATGCAGCTTTCAAAGCCAGTTATAACCTGCAACACATGTGGAAGGAGACTGGACAAAAAGGCCTGTAAGCCGAGCCTAACAATCAGCTGCAGAATGAAACAATCCGTGTAGAGATAGAAACGTCCTCGGAGGCAATGTGGGTTTTCATATACATTGATCAGTGGCTTTAACAGGTACTTGTTTGCATTTCTGGGACCCAGTACTCTAGAGATGGGCTCAAAAAGGTACCAAGCAGCATAGACAGCAGTGGACTCTTCAAGCATGAGAGCAAGAATGAAGGGCAAAAGAATCTCGAGGCCCTCAGCTGTGATATTCCCACGCAACAGTGCCTCAAGCTGCTGCCAAAGGTGAAAGACAACGTCTCTTCCTTGAAAGCTACAAGTGGTCTCCATCTTAGAGTGGTAGGAAAAGATGAAATCATGAAGTGCTGAAAAATAGGAGGGGAAAGGAAAGGGGGTGATGATTGAGTTCAGTAACTGGCGGGGGTTGGGAGGAGGGAGACCATCGCAGATGGGGTCATATTTGAAAAGGAGCGGGCGTGGGCAATCTGGTATTTCTCTGTGTGCTCCTCCAGAGTGTTTCTCTATTAGCAGCAGGGTCTCGAGAGCATGGTGCAAAGACAGTGGCACATCCCGAAGGCTGGCAGAGCAGAGCTTCATAACAGCTTGGAAACGCTGTCTGAGGGGGGTGCCTGGTTTCAGCCCTCTTAGTTTAAAGGAGAAAAATATCTCAGCGATGACAACACCAAGGGCCTGCATGTCTCTTTGGTAGAGCTCTGTCAGACAGGGCAAAGACTCATCTGTTGCACCATTTCCCCTGCACTCACCAGATCCTGCCGGATGCTCTACTTCAGCATGCAGACTCTTGACCAGGAAATTGTTCAATTTCTCCAGCTCTTCCAAAGGCTGCAATGGGTTGAAGCTCTCTGGGAGGGTGATCTTGATTTCTTCTGCAGTGGTGGCAGGCACACTGCCCTCGCCATGTTTTCTATTCACTGACCCACCCCTTTGCAACATGGCACTGCGTAAACCGAAGCCGCTTGTAAAATCACCAGGAAATGAGCTTGGAGACTGAGAAACAATAAGTGCTGTGTGCTCTCCTCCAATTTTGACTCCTGCTGTGCTGACACTTGGCAGTGGCACAGAGCAGGATACAGAACTAGATGAGCCAGTGGACGCTAATGAGTCGAGAGCTTCCATACCTTGTTCTAGCTCATCATCTCTGTCTACCATGGTCCAGCCACTAGACTCGCAACCTGTGGACTCTGGCACCATTCCATCCACAGTGTCAGTAATGGTGGTGACTTGAGGGATGTGTAAAGAAGGCACATTGAGAACAGCAAGGCCAAGGAGAGGAGGTTCTGCCGGGGCATACTGTGAGGGAGATAGGCGGGGTGGGTGGGGCTGATCAAACAACTGAACTACACCATAAGTAGTCAGATTGGTGTGATTATCCACAAGGTGCAGGCACACATTCTTGGCTTTTACAGCTTCTTTACCAGACAGCTTATAGCCAAATGTGAGGTCAATCCAGTGATGCAAATGCTGGGATACCTCTCTGCTCTCCAGAAGGCACCTGTGGACCTCAATAAACTCCTCACAGGACTTGCACCAAGAAGGCACATCCAGGTCTGGCATGTCGGGGTGGATAGAGCGGAAAATGGTGGGATCTGTGTAGAACTCTGGAATGCACTCATCAGGGGTCCAGCTCTGCATGCGCTCCATACTGGCTGGGTATTCATTAGGCTCCCACTGAGATCTAACATGGCTGCACAAGACTGATTTGGGTGTCTGCCGTGCCTTGTACACATAGTAGGTAATGTCTGAGAGCACATCGGATATGTGATGAGGTACATGCAGGTGGTCAGACTGTCCCGCACCACCAGCACCCACAGCACCACTGAGGTCTCCACCTACAGCTCCTCCACCGACCCCACTACCCGCTGCAGCTGCCAAAGCCTCTTTGGTCATCTCATATGTGAAGTCCAGCTGTTTATCCCCCTTATTGAGTCTGAACTTTGACCTGCGAAGGTCCCGGAATTTGCCGAATGGCACAGTGAAATCCACCACCCATGGCAGCACTGGGTGATAATTAGGGTCTCCCTCTCGCCGCCCAGCTAGCCTGTTCAACTCCATCAAGTAGCGGAAATTACTGACTCGCCCATGAACCCAGTCCAGTACCAAGGTCTTGAGCTCATCAAAGCAGTCTTTGCAAAGTCTATTGTTCTCTTGGCTTACACATAAACTGTCCCTTTGAAGGACGGATTTTGGCATTTGTCTGCCAGTAACATCACTGTTTGCATCCCCTTCCATCCCCAGGTCCTCATAATGGGCTAGGTTGAGCTTGAGACGGCTACAGAGCTGCTCATCTACTGCTATGTCCTGCAGAGAGAGCTCGCCACAAGACAGACCTGCTGCCTGACATGCCTGCAGGGCTATTAGTAACTGGTAGAGAATGAACAACACTTTGGCATGGCTGTTAGCAAGCTTGGCTGGGCTGAAAGAGACAACATCTTGGAGTGAATACTGAGTATACGGTAGAATCACATACAACATATCTACCGTCTCCAGCAAACACTCCGCTTGGAGAACATTAGGACACAGATGGTCTGACTGCGACTTGGAAAAACAAGATGAACTGGATGGCATGTAGCCTTCTTTCTCCTTCTCTCTGGCTGGCGAAAGGGACGGCGATGCTCTGTCAGATGAAATGAAGGTGCAATTGAAGAGCTTCTGTAATGCATGACGCACTGCATCGACAGCTGCGGTGTGCATCTGCTCATTAGCTCCTGCATAAGGCTGCACAAGTTTGTAATGAGCTTCACGCCATAGGTTCCTGAAAAAGGAATAAAAGACAAAGAGCTCTTACATTACAGTCTCAAACCCACTCTACTCAATGACCACATATTTGTATTTCTTCATATATTACTGTATTAGGAATACATTTTATGTTCAGTGCAAAAAAAGCACAGGTAATTCTCACTTTCCAAAATCTGAAAATGGCTCTTTAACAAGATTTAAGATTTAACTCATATCAACTCATATCAACATTTTAGTCAATTAATTAATCATCAAGAGTACCTAATATTACCACCAAAAACAATTTAGTATTAAAAATTTCAGAGAACAGTAATAGTTTACTTTGACCAAGCTTAAGCACAAGAAAAAGTTGATGAGTATGGCCATGTTTTAAAATTCAATGTGAAAATGTATACAATACCTGACATTATGCTGGGACACACATTGCATTGTTTTGACATAAGAATCCTTTGATGTGAAATCCATTTGTTGATAACATTGGTCTCTCGCCAATCTGTAACTCAGCTTGCTTTTCCTCAGACCCTGAATGCACACTCTTGACCAGCCAGGGGGCAGCTTTGCCTGAGAACACTGAAGGTACGTGCAAATTTCTGCCTCACTGATGCTGTCAAAGCGGGAACAACGCATGACCTTCCTCTCCCTCAGACCCATTACCCAGCGGGTAGGAACAAGGGCTATGAGCTCCCGTGGACGGGGGCCCAAGACTTGCTGACGGCGGTCAATCCCCAAGTCTTTCTCGACGACACACATCAGCCAATCCATGGTGAGCCTTCAATGCGTGTGAAGAGTGGCACACTGATCAGCTGTGTTCCCCTCACTCTCTGACAATGACAACAGTTTTCAGACATCCATGGAGGAGGACATCAAGGTCATCAAGGGCAGGCCTAAGCTCCTTTTCCACCTGTCCCTCTGAGGAGTTCAATGAAATGCATTAAGATAATTATAACACTTTACTGTCATGCTTTAGCCATAAAGCTGTCATGCAAAGTTGAAATGGCAGATTGCTCTTTTATAGGGGCGAAAAGCTGATTGCTACAACACACAAGAGATGTTGAATCCACATGACTTTTTATTCTTCTCTCTAAGACCCTGAAGTTTGAGCTCATCTCACATGACTCAAGGACTTCTGCCCTTTCATCAAATCTACATACAAGTTTCCAGAATAGCTTCACATTATAAACTCAATAACCGAGCTACCTGGTTTTGATAACATATTTGAGGCAATACCGCCAAACTTACACCAAGACCGTTGATACTAAAACTTCCTCCTAAAACATTTAAGCACAATTGAACGCACGACACTTTTAATGCTAAAAATATCAAAAGATGCTATCAGTTAGCTCAAGGAATATACCAACGTTATGCAATAACTCAAGCGGATAGAAAGTCATTATGTATTGACTAAAATCACTGACATGAGTTTAAACATCCACAGCTATTAAAGTGAAACGCTGTAATGTTTATTTAACATTTAGCTCACCTCCACCACTTGTAGCGGATGACAGCTAGCTAGCGTAAAGCTAACGGTGCAACGGCGGTTTCACGCATCATGAGTTTGCTGCACATTAACTTCACGACACGAGGACATGCTGCGGGGCGGCGTGTACAGGCTGCGTTTCCTGCGTGCTTAACAGGTGCGTGTCAGCAGCAGAAACCCGGACGGACGGTCACAGCGGCGGTGTTTTGCTCTGCGCTACACGGAGCCATGTTTCAGAGCGACGCCTCACGTGACACAACACCAGCACCATCTCATGTGACTCCCGCTGCAGGATGGACACTGCCCCCTCGAGGCGGGAAGGGGGCGTGGCTTATTACTTCGAGTATTGTTTAATTATAAGGTTTTAAATTATGATAAATCAAGGTCATTCAGCATGTTTATTGTCACAGCGTTTATGCAAATACAAAAAGTTAAATTTTTAAAAAAGCTACATTAGCAAAAAATAAAAAAAATGAGTCAGATCATTGAGCAAAAAAAGACAGAATCAATGAAGAAATAGAAAGAAGATGACATCCAGTTTATACAGCAGTGCTTGTGTCACGAATGGCAACTTTGCTACATCGTTCTGGCAAAGGTCGTGACAATCCGCAATACGTGGTTAGGCTCTTATGCCTGATGTAATGAAAGT
>JAFBJQ010003559.1:0-52116 GCA_016785345.1 Trinectes maculatus
ATATATATATATATATATATAGGTTAAGATTAATGCATTATTTTGACTTTTGGCTCATACCAAGCTGATAAGTATTTTCTGTTTTTGTTTTATGTATTTCATTTTTATCTCAACCTTTTCAAGCCACAATGTTAAATCTAAATATCTGCCTTAAGAAGACTGTAATAAAGGAGCAGGACGCTCGGATCCTGGCTTGTGAAAATGAGTTTGGCTTGCTGTTTTTCTACATTAACATACAGTACTAACACGTAGTGGTAACAGTTTAGTCGTTATCAAGTTTTTGAGATGTTAAGTAGGCTCACTCTAGTAAACCTAGTCCATCAGCCAAACCGGAAGCCAATATTGAAATAATATTTTTTAATGTATAGAGTATATTAATAATACATTTAATATTTAATATATCAATATATACTTATTGGTAAGTGATCTCACATTACCTATGCAAAATTTTCTGTTTCAGCAGCAGTACGTAGTATATTTGAGTAGATATTAAAATTAAATGAATGTGTTTCTACATGGACTGCTGAATGATTTTTGAATTGCACTCTGCATTTTGTGTTTAATCCAAAAATGAGCAAGTAGAAACAGAACCAACGCTATAGGAACTGCAAAAACAGGGCATGCAGCGCTGAAATGTTTGGCATGGTTTTGCTGGGGTAGCCATCAATTTAAGCCAAAAGGGGAAAGAAATCTTTTCCTGTTAGGATACAGTCCATTAAATTTAAACTGGTCTTACTTGGTCCAAAAACAAGTGATCAATGGAATCAAGTCCAAGAACAGTAAACCAAAAAACTGACGAAGACATTCAGAGCTCTTAATTGCAGTTGGAGTCGAAATGGATAGGACACACCTTCTCCAGAGGCTCTCCACTGAGGATGATTGACTCAGGTTCAGAGCAGATTTGCCTGAAATGTTGTCAAAGAAATCTTAAGCCTTCAGTGTCTAAACTGCCTGCCTTTAATTTTAATTGAATTGAAAGGTGTGTTGTCTTCCTGCAGGTAAATCAATGGTCCTCCAGAGAGCCATTGCTTCTGCAATCAAAGCCCAGCTGGCTGTCTCCTGGCTGCCAATCAACTGTAGACTTCCACTCCACACTGAAACACAAGTAAAAATTGGCTATTTTTATTCCTGTGAGACATTTGTATTGGACATATTTTAAAAGTTGTATTTTATTAACTTTGTGTGGAAGTACTGATGATTTCTGTTGTTTTATGGCCTGGCTCGGGTTAAACCCTGTGAAAAACAAATAGAAACAGAGATCAAATGCCATTAAAATTCTGTCATTGTTTAGTTCGGCAGTCACAATTATAAAAGATCTCAAATAAAACTGTGTAGGAAAATACATTTACATCCTAGCTGTTAATATACAGCCATAGTTAAAAGGGCTGCACTATTTATCGCTTGAGTATCGAAATCGCGTTGTTTGCGTGTGCAATTTTCACACCATGAGTTCTGCCCTGCCCCAGTGCCCATTATATACTACTGTAAAAAAAAAAACAACAACATTGGATTGGAATTAGTGCGGGTGATATCCAAATGTAAGTATAGCTTGTTGACATACTTACCACTTTGAACAATGTTTTTATATTTTATTTTAACTTTTAACAACCAACATGTTCTCATAATGTGTATATTGTGGCTAAGCTTTAAATACTTAACTAATAAGTATTTATTTAATGGCAATTTAATTTGGGTTATTGACTACTTACGCATTTAATCGATCGGCAACTTCCTGCTGGCCTTTCTCTCTGATCTTATTTATTGCTGCCGTGTTACCTCTATTCGTTTAAATTCCTCATAGGTCTCCATTATAAATGCCTGCTCTCAGGCAGTGAACATTGCTGCTCGCTCTTTCCTAGTGCATTTTTCCATTGTGAATCTGGTTGATCTGTGTTTGACCTCATGGGCTGCTTATGAATGGCGTGCACACGGAATTAGTCTGACTAGCTGAACCTGGCTTGAATTAGTTTAATTGCGTGGACGTGGCTTGGCCTTTATGGAACTGAGTTAGCCTCATCTCATTTGTTAGGCTTATTCAAGTCAGGTTTTTCACATTCAGCGGCGCTTTTCTAAGCTTGCTTTATGGAACGGACCCCTGGTGAGAAAGTTAGTTACCAAGATGAGTTGCATACTTTTTTCCTGTATAGAGTCCTGGACCATTGTACAGATTCTGCGCTCTGCCCCTCAGTTTATCATATTTCACCAAAGGCCCAGACTGGAAGCAGCTAAAAGGTAGGCATTCTACTACACACACAATATGTATTGTACACGGTGTATAATATCAGTCCATTTGGAGACAGTTTCATGAGGTCCCCTCAGTGTTTTGTTTTATAATCCTTCATTAGTCCCCTTTATTTGTCTAATAATGACAAATTTTACAACATAATCTGATCCATTTGTGATTATTTATTCATATATCATGAGGAATGCACGATACAGAAGGCAGGTCTAATCTATGAGGAAAAACTCTGCCCTATGTCTGCTCTGAATTAAATGATGCTTGCATGTGTGTGTGCGTGCGTGCGTGCGTGCGTGCGTGCGTGCGTGCGTGCGTGCGTGCGTGCGTGCGTGCGTGTGTGTGTGTGCTTTTTTTGAGTAGAGAAGGACCATCAACAAGACATTCTTCCCCCCGTAACCATCCAGCTTTCTCATCATGCTGTCCTAATGGCTACTATACTAGAGCAGCACATGGCTGAGTTGGGTGCTGCTCAGGAGCGGAACAATGAGTGGAACGTTCAGGGACTCCTGTCTCGCCTAACCCCAAAGGCAAATCATCACACTTGCTACAGTCATAATTACTTTTAAGACACTTCTATATTATTTTTAAACTAAAATTATTGATTGACATGGAGTTTCCAGATCATATAGTTCCTAGCAACATGTCTGTCACTGCTGTAAGAAGCTGCATGGGTGAAATAGTGCATTTATTGTGCCTACATAGAGTATATTGCACATAGTGTATAGTGTATTATGAATGTTATTTAATATGTACAAGTTATATGATATTAAAATGTCATTCATCTACTTAAAGGAGATGAATGAGGACAAAATGCATTACTTCAAGCCACAAAGTTGTAGCATGAGTATGAGAAACATCATTTCATCTCTTAAAAAACAATGACTGGTAGCACATTCCATCACATAACATGCTTCATAAATTCAGTCAAGCTACAGCTTCAGATTTAGTGGGGTAAATCACTTTTGGTTTCACTTTGTTTGATTACACTTTTTTGACGAAAAATATTGATTAAAACTATGGTTGTGGTTCTATATAACCATTGCAATTAAACATAGACTATTCAAATTCAATTTGAGTTGATGATTTTGCCTGTATGGCTCCACCAACATGAATAAGCTCACAGCCATTCAGTTATATTTTTATTTAGGTTGATGAAACTGTGTTAGTTTTAAACAGTAAAAACATTAGAATCCATTATCACAAAATAAACTTGCTTAAATAAGAAGTGAACCAGCTCCTTGAGACTGAGAAAACATGGATTGTTCTTTCCAAATTGTGGAAGTTACTGTCTGCTGATGTATGCTGACTGGGACATGGTTTTTACTAATGTGACATATTGCACCTGTCATTTAGAATAGCAATATGCCATTCTTTTACCTCACACACAAGCAAGTACTGTCTATCCCTGTTATATGATATTGCTAATTGCAACATTATAACATTCCCTGTTAATTGGTTTGTTTGTTGTACAGGAGTTCCAATCAAGGAAATTAACCCGACTGCAGAAACTCATTAAGGAGCAGTTGCAGTCTGCTGTGCTACCTTCTCCTCAGAGTACCTTTGGTTGTCCTCAATCATCCTCTGATCTATGTGAGATACTGCAGGTTTTCAAAAGAGGTGACCCCTCTGAACTCATCCTAACCAAGGGCACCCACTTTACCCACACTCAGAAGTTCACATTTGAACAAGTAAGAACCACTACAGAGCAAAATGCTAAAAATTATTGTCGAATTTCTTTTGCAGCAGCAAGACTCGCTAACTACTTTGTATGCATGTGTCCTCCAGGCCTCAGTGTTCGTAACCAGCTCCATCCTCCCTGGTTATCAGTCAGAGGGTGATATCCAGTACTGCCAGCAGGGGGAGGTGGCTGCACTCCAACAACGATTTCAGCAGCTATCCAATGACGTTGACCAGCTAACAGGAGATATTAGGCACATGAATGTTGCTAATACACAGGTATAACACTGACACATTGTTATGATTCTGTCTGTTGCAGGAGTCAGCAACCCCTTTGAAACTGAGGGCTACTTCAGTGGCACTGCATAATACAAATCAGAATCAGAATAAGATTCAGAAACGTTTTTATGTACATACGGCCTTGTACGTGACAACATACCGTAAATTCCGAACTACAGAGCGCACCTGATTATTAGCCGCACGCTCCAATTTTAGAAAGAAAAACAATTTTGTGCTTGTATAGGCCGCACCGGATTTTAATCAGAATCAGAATCAGAAACAGTTTTATTGCCATTGTCAATGAATACAGGATTCACTGACTAGGAATTTGTTTCGGCATACAGGTGCAACAAGGAACAAAAAAAAGCAGTGCAATTAAGTCCAGCGGATAAGTAAAGTGACCAAGGCAGTTGTAAAGTGACAGTTATTATACAGTGTTAATGAGTCCAATAGCAGAGGGGAAAAAACTGTTCTTGTGGCGGGAGGTTCTAGTCCGAATGGACCGAAGCCTCCTGCCCGAGGGGAGTGCTACAAATAGTCCGTGTGCGGGGTGAGAAGGGTCTGCTGTGATTCGACCTGCTCGCCCCACGGTCCTGGAGACGTACAGGTCATGGAGTGATGGAAGGCTACAGCCGATCACCTCAGCAGAGCGCACAGTGCGCTGCAGTCTGTGTTTGTCCCTGGCCGTGGCCCCGGCATACCACACCGTGATGGAGGAGCTGAGGATGGACTCGATGATGGCCGTGTAGAACTGCACCATCAGCTGGGCCGGCAGCTTGGCTTTCCTCAGCTGCCGTAGGAAGAACATCCTCTGCTGAGCCTTCTTGATGAGGGAGCTGATGGTCAGCTCCCACTTGAGGTCCTTGGTGATGGTGGTGCCGAGGAACCGGTGGCAGTCCACAGTGCTGATGGGAGTGCCAGTGAGACCAGGGGGGGGCAGGGGGGCTGTGGCTTTCCTGAAGTCCACAACCATCTCTACTGTCTTCTGGGCATTGAGCTCCAGGTTGTTGCTGCTGCACCAGGTCACCAGCCGGTCCACCTCCCTCCTGTAGGCACCCTCATCGCCATCCGAGATGAGTCCGATGAGGGTGGTGTCATCCGCAAACTTGATAAGCTTGACGGAGGCGTGGCTGGAGGTGCAGCAGTTGGTGTACAGAGAGAAGAGCAGAGGGGAAAGTACACAGCCCTGTGGAGATCCTGTGCTGATAGTCCGGGTGTCAGAGACATTCTTCCCCAGCCGCACGCGCTGACTCCGGTCCGTTAGGAAGTCTGTGATCCACCTGCAGGTGGAGTCGGGCACATGGAGCTGAGAGAGCTTGTCCTGGAGCAGAGCTGGGAGGATGGTGTTGAATGCAGAGCTGAAGTCCACAAACAGGATCCTGGCGTAGGTTCCTGGGGAGTCCAGATGCTGCAGGATGAAGTGGAGGGCCAGGTTGATGGCGTCGTCTACAGACCTGTTGGCTCTGTAGGCAAACTGCAGAGGGTCCAGTAGGGGGTTGGTGATGGACTTGAGGTGGGATAAAACCAGACGTTCAAAGGTTTTCATGACTACAGACGTGAGAGCCACGGGCCTGTAGTCATTTAGTCCTGTGACGCGTGGCTTCTTCGGGACAGGGACGATGGTGGAGGACTTGAAACAGGCTGGGACGTGGCATGACTCCAGGGAAGAGTTGAAGATTCCTGTGAAGACCGGGGCCAGCTCGTCAGCACAGTGTCTCAGGGTGGAGGGAGACACAGAGTCAGGGCCCGCAGCCTTGTGTGGATTCAGCCTCTTAAACAGCCTGTTCACATCCTCCTCCCGGACTGAGAGGGCAGAGGGGGGAGGGGGACAGTCCATAGTGGTTGATCTCGGGGTGGTGTGGGGGGTGGGTGGGTGTGAGTCCATGACTTCAAAGCGTGAATAGAAGTCGTTGAGGTCGTTGGCCAGTTTGAGGTCGTCTGTAGAGTGAGGTGCTCGGGGCCTGTAGTTGGTGATCTCTTTCAGGCCCCTCCATACAGTGGCAGAGTCGTTGGCAGAGAACCGCTGCTCCAGACGTGTATTGTACCTGGATTTAGCCTTCCACACCTCCCTGCTAAATCCGTACTTTGCACGTTTGTAGCTGTCTCTGTCTCCTTCTCTGAAAGCAACCTCCTTCTGCCGACGAAGCTGTCTGAGTTTTTGTGTGAACCAGGGTTTATCGTTGTTGAAGGTGACCCTGGAGCGTGATGGGATGATGCTGTCCTCACAGAAATGAATATACGACGTCACCATGTCCGTATATTCGTCTAAACTGTCTGTGGAGGCCTTGAACATATCCCAGTCCGTGGTGTCAAAACACGCGCGTAGCTCCTCCGCAGCCTCACTAGTCCACTTTTTTGAAGTCCTCACGACAGGTTTGGTGAGCTTTAGTCTCTGTCTGTACGCGGGGATCAGGTGGACCATGACGTAATCTGAGAGTCCCAGGGCCGCACGGGGCACAGCACGATAAGCACCACTCACTGTAGTGTAACAGTGATCCAGCGTATTCCCCTCTCTGGTCGGGCATGTGACAAACTGTTTGTATTTTGGAAGTTCACGACTGAGGTTCCCCTTGTTAAAATCACCAAGGATTATAACTAGGGAGTTCGGGAAAGTCCGCTCCACGCTCATAATCTGGTCCGCCAGAGCGCGCTCCGCCTCGTGCACATCTGCGCTCGGTGGAATGTAAACAGCGGCCAGAATGAATGAGGAGAACTCACGTGGAGAGTAGAACGGTTTACAGTTGATGAAGAGATATTCCAGAGAAGGAGAGCAGTGCTGGGAGATCACTGTCACATCGGTGCACCAGGCGTTGTTGACGAAGAAACAGACTCCTCCACCTTTTGTTTTCCCCCCGGAGAGTCCCCGCTGCCTGTCCGCGCGTAGGAGCTGGAATCCCTCGAGATGGAGAGCGCAGTCCGGGGTCTGTGCGTTTAGCCACGTCTCCGTAAAGCACAACACACAGGAGGAGGAAAAGTCACTGTTTCTTCTCATCAGCAGCGCTATCTCGTCCATTTTATTGGAGAGTGAGCGGACGTTGGAGAGGGTCCTCTAATTATGTCGGTGGCGAATTACGTCGTTTTCGTAGTTAAGACACATCTCCCGTGAACTTCCTTGTTTCGGATTAAGCGGTTTGCCCCGTAAATACGTACAGACGTCACACTGGAAGAGTTGCTGAGCGCTCGCTCTGTCTCTCAGCGCTGCAGAGAGACAGAGAATGTAAAACCCTGAAATGGGACACAACTAAATGTAAACCGCTTCATCAAACGTATCGGTTTGACTGTGAAGCGCTCTCAGCGCTGCAGAGAGTGCCGGCACCTCCACAGCTGTGTTTACTGATGTAAAATGGCCGGCCGGCCGGCGGGGGAGGGGGGGGTCTCAACCCCTACGGTGTGTCAAGAGCGACAAGAGGGACAAAAGGCAATTCACCATAATAAACTCTTAGTTTAGCATGGTGTTATAGCGACATCTGGTGGCACAATGTGTGCACAATGGCACAATGAGTGTATCGCCCCATGAAAAAAACATGTATTAGCCGCACAGTATTACAGGCCGCAGTGTTCAAAGTGTGGGAAAAAAGTAGCGGCTTATAGTCCGGAATTTACAGTACTAGGAATTTGACTCCGGTATTTTCATGGACAAACAACAAGGAAAAAAGACAAAGTACAGACTATAAACAAGTAATGAATACCACCTTGGGCCCTTGAGCAAGGCCCTTAACCCCCTGAACTTGCTCCCCGGGCGCTCCTCGTTGTGTAGCCTTCTGCTCTGCATGTGCATGTCAATAATTTGGTACTAACTGTATGTTGTGTACGATGCATGTGTAGAAAATTAATTTCCCCATGTGGGACTATTAAAGGTGTTCTTAAATAAATCCTAAATCCTAAGTTATGTACATTGATTATTCAGCAGCAGCAGATATTGCAGTTAAGAGAAAAAAATATTAAATGGTGAGTGCAAAGGGCTGGTGAGCAGACGTGTATGAGATATATGTGAGGTTTGTGAGGTGGCCAGATATGTATGGAGAAGTCAGGGAGACAGCATGAGGGAAGAATCTGTTTTTGTGTCTCGAGGTTTTTGCATACAGTGTTCTGTAGCGTCTACCAGAGGGGAGCAGTCTGAAAAATTTGTGTGCGGGGTGTGAGGGGTCTGCAGTGATGCTGCCTGCCCGTTTCCTGATCCTGGAGAGGTACAGGTCCTGGATGGAGGGCAGGTCAGTCCCACTGATTTTTTTTCTGCAGATCTGATTGTCCGTTGCAGTCTGTTCCTGTCCTATTTGCTGGCAGATCCAAACCAGACAGTGATGGATACACCGAGAACAGACTGGATGATGGCAGTGTAAAAGACCAGCAGCTCCCATGGCAGGTTGAACTTCCTGAGCTGACGCAGAAAGTACAGTCTCTGCTCGGCCTTCTTTCTGACAGTGTCAGAGCTCAAGGTGGTTCTGACTGCTCCAGAGGACCAGCTGACTCACTCCGTCTGTAGGCGGCCTCTTCACCATCTCTGATGAGGCCAATGACTGTAGTGTCATCTGCAAACTTAAGGATTTTCACAGATGGATCATCTGAGGTGCAGTCATTGGTGTAGAGGTACAAGAGCAGTGGGGAAAGAACGCACCCCTGGGGGTTGCCAGTGCTGATGGAACGGGTGCTGAAGGCGATGCTCCCCAGCCTCACCTGCTGCCTCCTGTCAGTGAGAAAATTGGAGATCCGCTGACAAGTGGAGGCCGGCACTGTGAGCTGGGAGAGTTTCTGGTGGAGGATCTCTGGGATCATCGTGTTGAAAGCAGAGCTGAAGTCCACGAACAGGATCCTGGCATAGGTCCCTCGGGTGTTGTAGGATAAAGTGCAGTCCCATGTTGACTGCGTTATCCACCGACCTGTTTGCCCAGTAGGCAAACTACAAGGGGTCCAGCAGGGGGCCTGTGATGTTCTTCAGGTGGTTCAGCACAAGGGATTTCATGACCACAGACCAATGGGTCTGTAGTCATTCAGTCCCGTGATGGAGGGTTTCTTGGGTACCGGGATGATCATGGATTGTTTGAAACAAGAGTGGACTTCACACAGCTCCAGGGATCTGTTGAAGATCTGCCAGTTGTTTGTTGCATACAGGTTGGGGGGATGGGCACCTGTGGTTGGTAAAGTCTCTCAGGCCATTCCACACTGAAGCAGGGTCGTTGGCTGAAAGCCTGTTTTTCTGCTTCTCAGAGTAAGCTCCTCTTGGCCACTCTGATCTCCCTCAAGTGTTCCAGGCCTGCTTGTACAGGGCCCGGTCCCCACCTCTGTAGGCCTGCTCCATGGCCTGGCGCAGCATGCTCAGTTTATTGGTGAACCATGGCGTGCTGTTGTTGTATGTGCAGAAGGTTTTGGTCTGCACACGAGTCCTCACAAAAATGGATGTATGTCACAGTGTCTGTAAGCTTGTCGAGGTCTGCAGCTGCAGCTTTGAAGACGCTCCAGTCAGTGCAGTCAAAGCAGGCCTGCAACTCCAGCTTTGACTCATCTGTCCATCTCTTAACTGTTCTCACTACAGGCTTAGCAGCTTTTAACTTCTGCCTGTAGGTTGGGATGAGATGGACCAGGCACTGGTCAGAGAGTCCCAAGGCAGCAAGGGGAACAGAGCGATAACAGTCTTTTAAAACAGTGTAGCAGTAGTCCAGTGTGTTAGCATCCCTGGTGGGACAATTAATCTGCTGTTTTTATTTTTGGAGTTCATGGCCGAGGTTTGCTCTGTTAAAATCCCCAAGAATGATGAGCATGGAGTCATGGGTGTTTTTTCTCCACGTCCGTTACCTGGTCAGCCAGGTGCTGCAGGGCCTTCGTCACACATGCATGCGGTGGAATGCAAACACGATGGCTTGCAGTCAATGAAGAGAGTCTCTAGGTGAGGGCTGCATGTCCTCTTCAACACTGTGACATCTGTACACCAGCCTTCGTTACTGTAGAAGCCCACTCCACCTCCCTTCGTCTTCCCAGAGAGCTCCGCAATGCGGTCCACTTGGAACAGCTGGAGGCCCGGCAGCTGGAGAAAGTTTGAGGTTTCGCCACGGCCACACCATTCAGAAGTAGGAAAAACATTCGCCAACTTTTAATCACCCACGTCTGAAGAGTAACCTGGCCAAGTTTCATGCCGTTAGCATTAAATCTGTAGGAGGAGTTAAATCATATATACCCCGACATGCGCACGTGCTCGGGCCTGGTCATCGCCGCTTGCAGCTTTAATTTATTTTTTATTTCCTACTCCTATTTTTGGTCCAGACTTTCTTTTTTAGTATTTTTAAGGCCTTCTCTGAAGGCGTAGAAGGCCTTCTTTGAAGGCGTAGAAGGCCCTGATGATTCCCCACTGCTACAACCTTAGAATTGTAAAATTATTGGTTTGTTTTCAAATTGGAATGATATGATGGTTGCGTCCAAAACAGCAGGCCAAAGTCAACAAGAAGCATGATGTATACAAATAATGAAATTTCAAAAGTATGTTTATATTTTGTGTAGGTACTGAATGAGTTCAAGGAGAGAGAGCTAAATAACTCTGAAAAAGAGGACAAGATGCAGGTGAAGAGGAAAACAATTGACCTTTTGCCAGACACAAAAAACAACCTGCTGAAACTTCAGGTAGGAGAGCTAAGTGAGAGCAATAATAATTGCTGAGTGGAGACTTGTCATCAAACTTATAATAGCTCAAAACAGGGATTGGCTGTGTTCTTTTTCAGGCTCTTGTTGAGGCCAGCACCAACCAGTTGGTGAACCTGGCCTCACAGTGGGAGAAACACCGCGCTCCACTTATGGATGAGCACCGGAGACTGAAAGAAATCTGCAGCTACCTGGATGTAAGCAGTGCCTTAACAGATTTGTTACTGAATTTGTGACTGTAAAAATTAAGGAAATCATTACAGTTTTCTTCATGTGTTTTGAACTTTCCACAGCTAGAGTCATCCAGAAAGTTGTCTGAGATCAAGTCTTTACATGACAAAATCAGTATCTGTGCAGAGGAGGCCAGGAAAAAAGAAGACATTTACAGACAATTGGTAATTGGCTTAAGTTACATGTCCCTCAAATGTCAGTAGTTTTATCTCATTCTTACTGACACAAATGCACTCAAAGTTTAAATACTATATTGTAGTATTTTAGTTGAAAATATTGTGTCAGTGGAGGTAATAGTTAATTTGTCTGCACAGTTATCATTTGGCCACTTGTTAAAAATGTTCTAAATGGCTGTTCATTTATCCATACGTCTTCTAATTTAGGTAACAGAATTAGAAAATCTTCATCAGGATGTGTCTCGGTCAGCATACACTCAGAGGATTCTAGAGATTGTCAGCAACATCAAGAAACAGAGAGAGGAAATTACAAAGGTAAGATTAAAAGCAAAAATTATGAGAAAGTTGATTCACACGAAGAGAGAAGAGTTGACTGACCTTACAGAGAATTTGGCATAAAAAAAATGTAAAGTACTTAAAAGCGAAACTTTAGATTTAACTGGAAAACAAACTGTCACCTAATGACAGCGAGGAAGCACTCTGAACACACTGCACACATTTATGGTGTAGGTAATCAAGAGAAGAGTGGTGGTTTGTCTTTGTACAGAATACAATGAAACTGAGTGATAACTTCCAACAGTCAGCAGATTAGATTAGATTAGATGCAGGGTACTCTTCATAAACATGAAGGGACAGAAGGTGGAAGAATTTAGATATATACATATGTACACTAGTGCAAACTAGTGGAGTATGTAAGCATATACTGTACACAGGAAAAACTGGTTGCAGAATAATATATAGACAGATATTGCACATAGTGCAAACTAGTAGCAAAATAGTATGTAAACAGATATTGCAGACAGTGCAAACTAGCGACTTGTGTAGAAAGATTTTGTACTACATGTACAAAATCTGATATTGTACACAGCGCAAATTAGAGGCAAAATAACTTCGGTGAGCAGATATATAAACAGGAATGGGGTGGTGAGCCAGATGTTCAGCAGGCATGATGGATGTCTTGAGGCAAGTAGCATAGGCATAAGGGCAAAGAAAATGTCTATAAACCCACCTCCTAGCTGATCTGCACATGACTTCAGAGTCTAGCCTGGCATCCTGTCCTGGTCCTGCAACCTTGGTAATGTCGATCTTCTTCAGTCTCTATCTCACTCGCGGGACTAGGGCAGGCACCTTTTTGGTAGGTGCTGTGGTTAGAGTTCTTGCACCATGTCAGTGAATGCGTTCAGGGCATCTGGAAGCTTGGTGTTTCGGAAAATCAGTGGAGTGCTGCCCATGTAATGGTTACGGCCTTGATACCTCTCCACATACTGTGTGTGTCGTTGGCCTCAAAGTGGCCCTGCTGGTACTTGCGCTTGGCTCTTCTGATGCCCCTCTTCAGTTCTCCACGGCCATCACTGTTGGCCTGTCTCCTGACCTAAAGGCAGCGTCCTGCTTCCAATTAGTTGTAAGGAGCAGCTCTCATTTCCAGAAATCTGACTTAGATTGTCAAAACCATGAAACTCTGGAGTTGGGTGTAGTCACAGCTAGGGCTGCACGATATGGTCCAAAACCAATATGTCGATATTTTTATGCTATTATCACGATACACGATATCTATCTCAGTATTGTGATTTCTCCTTTATAATTTGTGAAATTCTGAATGTACTTGAATGCACTCGAATGCACTCGAATGCAGTAGATAGATAGATAGATAGATAGATAGATAGATAGATAGATAGATAGATAGATAGATAGATAGATAGATAGATAGATAGATAGATACCAACCACTCACTTCTCTGTATCACTGTGGAAAGCTTGGTCATTTGCAACCTTCAATAATAGCCCAGATTTCATAAAAACATCACAGTTTTGAATGTAATTAGTTATTTTCAGCAGCAGCAGTGCAGTCTGTGCGGCAGGAATGTTTATCCACTGTCATATCAGTAACACTTTGGTGTCTCATTGAGATTGAATCAAACGCAACTCGATTTTTGTTTTTTGCCTTTTTGAATACATTTCACCTCTCATCCAAGAGGCTTCATCAGTTCATGCTTGCTGACTAGGCTGGGACTTGTCCAACTAGCTGGTGTGGAGGTCCAACTATTTAATCTCTTAGGGGGCGGTCACATGGCCAGTAGTATCGATGGATCGTTAGTGCTCCATTTATCCAACGACACCACCGCCAACGAGTCACGGTCGTTGGGGGTGGTGAAAAGTTGTATACGACTTTGTTAGTGTCCTATTGTGTTATAATGTCGTTGGAGTCACATGAGGCCATTTGTTTTACAGCTGTTGTTCTTAGAGGCTATGTTGTTGAATCTCCTGGGAAGTGATGAAAGGACAGCATTGTAAATTGGAGATAGGTGGTGTTGCAGACCTCCTCCTCTGTTTAGAGATGGTGTTTCAATTTTGGCATAGATGGCTTCCTTTACTCCTCTTTCAAACCATCTATCCTCTCTGTCCAAGATGTGAACATTATTGTCCACAAAGGAGTGAGCTTTCTCCTTGAGGTGTATATAGACAGCAGAGTCTCGGCCGGAGGAGTTAGCCCTCCTGTGTTGGGCCATGCGTTTATGTAGCGGTTGTTTGGTTTCACCAATGTAGAGGTCTTTGCATTCCTCGTCGCATTGGACTGCGTACACCAGGTTGCTTTTGTGGGTGTGTGGTGTTCGGTCCCTGGAATGTACCAGTCTCTGTCTGAGTGTGTTGCTGGGTTTGAAATACACGGGGATACGGTGTTTGTTAAAGATCCTGAGTTTCTCTGATACCCCAGACACATACGGGATGACTATGTTGTTTCAATTGTCCTGCTTTTGTTCCTCCATCACTTTGGTGTTCTTTCTGGAACAAGCTGCAGTTTTTACAAGGGCCCAACTGGGGTAACCACAAGTTTTGAGGGCACTCATCAGATGCTTGTGCTCCTCCCCTTGTGCCTGCGAGCTCGTGGGTACGTTGTTAGCTCTGTACTGCAGGTTGCTGATTACCCCAAGTTTGTGTTCCAGTGGGTGATGTGAGTCAAAAAGTAGGTACTGGTCTGTGTGTGTGGGTTTCCTGTATACCCCAATGTGGAGGCTGTCCTGTCCTTTTTCATCTGGACGTCACAATCTAAGAATGGCAAACTCTTGTCCTTTACATCTTCTCTGGTAAACTTGATGTTTCTATCCACTGAGTTGATGTGTTCAGTAACGGCTTGCACCTCTTTGGTTTTGATTTTGACCCATGTGTCATCCACATACCTGAACCAGTGGCTCGGTGTTGTTCCCTCAAAGGAGTTCAGGGCCTTGCGTTCCACCTCTTCCATGTATAAATTGGCCACAATGGGAGACACTGGTGAACCCATGGCACAGCCATGTTTCTGCTTGTAAAATCTGCCATTGAACTGGAAATATGTGGTGTTTAGGCACAAATCCAGAAGTTGGCATATGTGTTCTGGTTTGAGTTTTGTTCTGTTTTGGAGTGAGTTGTCTTGTGTAAGTCGTTCTTTAACCATTGCCAAAGCCTCCATCGTTGGTATGCAAGTCACGTCATAGGATACCATGGTTTCATCTGGGTCCATTTTTAAGTTCCTGACCTTGTTTACGAAGTCTATGGAGTTTTGAATATCATGTGGGGTGTTGCCCACCAAAGGTGCCAGGATGTTAGCTAAGTGCTTGGCAATGTTATAGGTGACCGAGTTCATGCTGCTGACAATGGGTCTGAGGGGGGCCCTTCTTTATGGATCTTTGGGTGTCCATATAAGCATGGGATTGAGTCCTGGGGATAGAGACGGTGATATTGTAATCTGTCAATAATCCCTTCTTTCTGTAGTTTTTGTAAAAAAACAAAAAACTACTTCAATCTCCTTTCAATACGTTCGATTCAATCTCCTTGAGATAACTATGATCTGGATGAATGAGAATATTCACAGGCTAACACTTTGGTGATTTTCTTTGGCAGATTTTGTCGGATACTAAGCATCTTCAAAAAGAAATCAACAACCTCACTGGAAAGCTGGACAGGACCTTTGCTGTGACTGATGAGCTTGTTTTCAAGGTGCCATAGTGCCGTTTGTCTGCACTGGATTGTAGAGAGTGATAAACAGTAGCATTTAGAGTTTCTAAAAATGACCCTCAGTGTGTGACACAAGGAGCGTTATCATGATTGACCCTGCTTAATATTAAACAAAGATATTGGAGTATTTTATGCATTTAGTTTCATCTTAATGAATGTTTTAATGTTGCAACACAGACTTCAGACTGTTAAGCTTTAATTAAAGGGGTTTAACAACGATCCTTAATTACCAATTTTAAACATCAGGTCTTTTTACTAGTATTTGTATGCATTATTTCAAAAATTATGCGGTCAATGCATGACAGACTTTCCGTACTTTGTCATGTGTAGGATGCCAAAAAAGATGAATCTGTCCGGAAATCTTACAAGTACCTGGCTGCCCTACATGAAGTACGTCATCATGTTTTTTTTTTTATTTCTTATTAATTATTTTACGTTTCATTTTTTAAGCTTGCTGCCTCCCCCCCAGCCTCCTTAAAAAACCTGGCCTTGACCCTTTTGACCCCAACAATTTCAGATCCATTTCGACATGTTAATCACTCCATCCTCATCTGCTGTCTGCAATCCATTGTTATCACTGACTCTCTGCAGTCTCCTGGTTCACCTCCTACTTGTCTGATAGATTCCTCTACATCTCCATCAACAACCTCAAATTCCACATCACCCCTGTCTCACACGGAGTCCCTCTAGGCTCAGTGCTTGGCCCGATCCTCTTCATCCTCTACATGCTCCCACTAGGTCACATCATCCGCTTTCCTAAAACTCAATGGCAGTAAAGCAGAAATGATTATCTTTGGTCCAAAATCCATTCTCCCCACCTCCCAGACCTTCTCACTTTGCATCGATGGTCACTCTGTCACTCCCTCCCTCCTGTAAGAAACGTCGGCATCATCATGTACCCCACCCTCTCCTTCAAGTCTCAACCACGCCACCAAAACATCTTTTTTCCACCTCCGCAACATCGCACGTCTTAGCCCCATTCTTCTCCTCAGCCGCTGAAACACTCATCCACACCTTCATCACCTCCACACTCGTCTACTGCAGCAGCATCCTGTACGGCCTCCCCTCCACTGCTCTTCAAAAACTGCAGTATGTCCAAAACTCGGCCGCTCGACTGCTTACTTACTCCCACTTCAGAGAACACATCACTCCCAACTTCACTGGTTTCCCATACAACACCACATACATTTCAAGATCCTCCTCACCACTTACAAAGCCCTAAACAACCTTGGACTCAACTCTTCCATCACACCGCTTACGTTCCGCTGACGCCAGCCTTCTCACCCCCATCACCAAGACCATGTACCGCACCCAGGGTGACGGAGCCTTCGCCATTGCCGCCCCTACCATGTGGAACTCCCTGCCCCTGACCATTCGGAACTCTAACACACTCCCCTCATTTAAGAGTCAACTTAAATTCCATCTCTTCAGGGTTAACACCTGACAACCCTCCTCTGCAACCTCCCACCTTTTCTTTTATCAAAATATCCTGTCTATTGTCGTAGTGTTCTTCCTGCCTTTTGTTTGAGTGTCTATCTCTGTATGTGTTCTTTGTAAAATGTCTTTGTGTACCAGAAAAGCGCTATATAAAACCGATTTTTTTATAATTTTTTTTAATTTCATATGTCATCTTTCCTTGTGTTCTTCCGTAGAACTGTAATCAGTTAATCGAGACCATTGAGGAAACGGGTACAATTCTGAGAGAAATTCGAGATCTTGAGGAGCAGGTAAGATTTTTTTGATACAATGATTTCATTTCTACATTATGTATTCACAAAATTGTTAGGTTCTGTCAACCATCAAAGCCATGGAAATACTGAAAAAGGGTCACTAAAATATGAATAATAATATGTTCAAAGTAACATTCCCGATGATTCAGAATGAGACTAGAAGATGTGAATGCTGCATTAACTATTATCCCTTCTATCACCATTATAGAGACGAACAACAGTAATCAGTAAACAGTAAACCAATTACAACCAACACATCACATTGTCCTGATTTGTTTTGTTTTCACATAGTAACCTTCAGTTAATTCAAATACCTCAGTTTTGCACAGGAGGAGCTCAGCCTCAGGTTTTTATCTGCCACAAAATTCAGGGAATTGAATGATGACAAGTGAAGCAGCTGGGTGTCGCTTGTCTGCCTTGCCCCTTGCTCAGGATTTTTTGCTGTGTTCAGTCCACAGATGACTGTGCTGTTCTAATGACCATATCCAGGGTTTCCCGCAGACCAGGTAGCAATTGGTCAGAGGCGTGGTTTGGGTTGGTGAGAACACCCACCCCTCCACCCCCCACCTGTTTTGGGGGACCTGTCAAGATTCGAGATTTACTCACCAAAATTTAAGTTAAAGTTTAGTTTTTACTTACTTGGATTCTGTGTCATTCAAGGAATAAATTCCACCCAACTAAAGCTGGAGGTTTTTATTTCAAATACTGAACTCAACAAATGAAAATAAATAGTATAATATAACAATATGAATAAAATAATAAAAATAAAGTAAATTAAATATTATGATTAGATCACACTCAGGCAACCAACTAAAATAATGAAACAGCATTAGTCTAATTGGTGCAAAGCCTGTATGCCCTATCAAAGGGGTGCCCAATACGTCGATTGCGATCTACTGGTCGATCGCAAGAAGAGTGCATGTAGATCGCTCGACATTAAAAGAAGTAGAAGATGGAAGATAAACTATCATCCATCCACATCCATCCATCCGTTTGTCTTTTGATTGACATACCGGGCAGCCAATTGGTGGGCAGCGCATGCACATATAGCCACACATGCGCATTTAACAAGGTTAGCTTTGCGTTAACCGCTTTAGCAAGCTCCCGTGTCACATAGCTAGCCTCCAGTTTGTTTTCAACAAAACTGTATAAAGGAATGAGTGCCATAATCGGTCCAAATAAGAATCCCAAAACTCATCACTTCTATACGGAATGAGAGGGGGATTTTTTTTCAACAATGTCATATTCGAAGTGCGTTTGTCTCATCTGTCAGTGCGCCATTGCTATTCCAAAGAAGGAAAACGTAGAGCGTTTATATATACTTTATCCTAAAAGCACAAAATATACAATGATAATGATTTAAATAATATAAAATAAATATGCATTTTGCATTTTTATTGTGGGTAGATCCATTTGGCTTGGTCATCTTTTAAGTAGCTCGCAAGCTGAAAAAGTGTGTGCACCCCTGCCCTATCACAACACGTAATTCTATGTGGCTTCCTGAAAAATAACTCAAGTGCCCTATCATAAGGGACTTTGTTGGGTTTTGGACCATTTATGGAAATATAAATAAATATAATGAATAAAAGTGCATTTCCTGAAGAAAATGCATGTGAATGCTGAAAGCTGTACTGAACATGCATCCAAACTCTGCTGAGGGAGCTCTCATAGCATGGTCTTCAGCTGAACGAGCTGAAGAAAGACAAAGGTCTGCCGAAAGGCAGAGCAGTGAATGAACCAATCACCCAATCCATGTATTTCCAATGGGCTAAAACATGTTATAAAAAACATTAATTTTGTAAAAAGTATCTGGAGTTAGAGTGAGAAAAGTAATCACAAGCAATTCTTGAAAGAGCCGGATTTTTTGATGTATGAACTGTACAAATTGAAAAAAAAGCTGTGGCAGTAGTTTAATTGCAAAATTTGGCGGAAGATTAAGAAACTATAACTAGAAAAGTGCATTTCCTGAAGGAAATGCGTGTGAATGCTGAAAGCTGTGCTGAAAATGCAGCAAAACTCTGCTGAACAAGCTGAAAACAGGAGCTAAAGACAGCTGAAGGTTCGCTGAATTAGTGCGAAAGCAGGTATTCAGATCATTGTCAAGTGTAGTGTAGAAGTGAGTGTAGTCAAAAGTACAAATAGTGATAAGCAAGTAAGTAGTTAGTGTGTAAAAGTAGTAGAAGTGGTAAATACAGTAGAGAGTAAAATTAGCAGCAACCAAGTAGTTAGTTGTAGTGTCAGTGTTAAAGTAGTAGAAGTAGTGAATACAGTAAAAAGTAAAATTAGTAATAAGCAAGTATGTATTTAGTAGTAGTGTCAGTGTAAAGGTAGTAGAAGTAGTGACTATTGAAGAAAAAATAGGAGTTGGCAAGTAAGTAGTCAGTAGAAGAGTCTGTGTAAATGTACTAGATGTAGTGACTTAAGTAGAAAGTAATAATAGTAAGCAAGATGGATCTGAAGGGTCTGAAGGGGGTTTGAACCAGCGACTACTCAGTAACAAGCTCGCCTCTCCAGCTACTTGGCCACCACTGCCTGTAATGTGAGTGTTAGTCGAACTCTATTTAAGACCGTGATAGGGGCTGATAAATGTGAATTAAATCAAGTGAGCATGGCAGTGTAGTGTTTAAGATAAAGACAAAGTGTGGATCATTGTGGGACAGGAAGTAGGCTTTGCTCAGCACACACATAAAAGATTTGTGTAGATGGCATGAGGGATGGCTGAGATATAACAGTTGATATGAAAGCACCTACTTGTTTTTAGAGGCTGAAGTCTTGTACCAGATTTAACATGGGTGAATGTCAAATGTTAAATTTACAGTAAGTTGTGTACAGAATTAATTATACAAAATATACAGTTGAATAAAGCAGTCGTAGAACAGCTGAATGGATCAACGTCATCACAGGAGCAGCAATAGTAATGTTCAAAGGCAGGGAAACTCCCTGGCAGACTCCCTGGCAGACATTTACACTTAAATCCAGCTTTTTATTACTAAAGTATTTTAATTTGTATTTCCCAAATGACTTATAAATTGCTGAATTAGTATGACAGCAGGATTGTAAATTAAACAAATAGCAGAAAGCTGAACAGCAATGTAACAGCACAAAAGGCAGAATTTTAGTCAGAGTTGTACTAAAATATATTTGAAAATAGCAGAAATTAATGTGAAGCAGCAAAAAAGCAGAATATTGAAAGCTGAATATCAATGTAACAGAAAGGACAGGTGAAAAATTTGGGAGCTATTACAAATGACCACTAGGTGGCCATCTGAGACAGAGACAGAGTGAGGCTCAGTATGGGAAAGGCAGGAAACCCCACCTGACAAACAAGCTGGATTTATACAAAAATCACAGTAGTTTTATGTTTTAATATTGAGCAACAGGAGGCTTTGCTGAGCATATGCATGTACGATTTGTGTAGACAGTGTGATGGATGCTGAGATCTGAGAGAAAAGCACCTACTTAGGTCTGTGAGGCTGAAGTCTGTGACAAGATTTAAAATGGGAGTGAATGAGGCTGCAGAAGGTGCCTGTTGATGCTTAGAAAGGCACTGTGAAGAAACTGTAAGCCCTACTGACACAGTACGTACAGTGTGTGAAAGAGGACATGTGTAGCTCCAAAATGAGCTATAAATTGTCTGTGTGAGGCAAAAGCTGTGGCTGCTACAGGAGAAGAAGCAGAATGAATATAAAGTGGGAAAAGGTAGAGCAGCTAGAGTGGCTGATGTCAGTGGTGACAGTTGAACAGGTGAATCAAATCAAGTCATCACTGATTGGCTGTGTAACTCTATCTGAGACAAAGAGTGAGTGGAAATTGCAAGAAAACCCACCTGGCAAACAAATTGGGTTTACACAGAAACTGTACAAGACAGTAGTTTAATATTTTGATCTTCAGGAGAAGGAGGCTTTGCTGAGTACATGCCTGTGACATTTGTGTAGATAGTGTGAAAGATGGCTGAAAAATGACAGTTTAAAAAAGCATCGCCTTAGGTCTGTGAGGCTGAAGTCTGTGACAACATTTAACATGTGAGTGAATGAGGCTTCAATAGGTGCCTGTTGATGCGTAGAGAGGCACTAAGCCTAACCCTAACCCTAACCCTAACCCAGTGGTTCTTAACCTTGTTGGAGGTACCGGCCCCCACCAGTTTCATATGCGCATTCACCGAACCCCTCTTTAGTGAAAAATAAAATATGTTATATTTTAACATATGTTATATGGCCAAGCGGGGTGTGTCTTGACCTCTGCGGTGGAGGCTCTGCCGAATCCCTAAGACCGACTCACCAAACCCTAGGGTTCAATCGAACCCAGGTTAAGAACCACTGCCATAACCCTAACCCTGGTAGCAGGCTAATGCTACCGCAAGCTACCTAAGTGCTTTTTATCAGTAGAATAAGTAATTACAGTGGAAATTGTATCATAGATGTGTGGCGTGAGCTACCCCGAGCTAGCACAAGCTAGTTAAGTTAATATAGTCAGCAGAATTATAATTTGATATAGGCTCTGTAGACATTGTCTCAACGCTGCAGGACTAGTTACTAGGAGAAGCAGGAAGATCTGCACAGATTGAAAAAAGGCAGTGTAGTGAGTGTTGTCAATCATCACTGATTGACCACTGCTTCCACCTGGTGGTAGAAAATATGGGAGTGAGACTTATGTTCCCATGTAGGCCATGAGCATTGTGCATGGAGAGGAAGAGCAGGCGAATTAGCTGTATGTGTGTGCAAGTATCAGTGATGCGCCACAATCGCAGCTGCTTAAACTCAGCCGAGAGGGAACATTGGTCCGAGTGTACCTGCACACCACTGGCATATCTGCACGCACGCCTCTCTCTCTCTCTCTCTCTCTCTCTCTCTCTCTCTCGCTCTCTCTCTCTCTGTGAATCTGTGGTGCTTGCAGTTGAATGTGTGGCGCTGCACCACACAATAATCTATGTGCGGGAAAACCTGCATATCTCCTCGACCATTTGCGCTCCTCGACCGTGAAAGTGAGAATTCGAGCTTTGTGCCTATATATGGTACACTACACTGTCCACAGAAAATCAAGAAATTACTGTTTCCCAGCATTTTCCTGCAACCAGCGGAAAAACAAGAACTGCCGGTGTCCAGAAAAGATCTGCACAGATTGAAAAAAGGCAGTGTAGTGAGTGATGTCAATCATCACTGATTGACCACTGCTACCATCTGGTGGTAGAATATATGGGAGTGAGACCCATGTGAATGCTTCCAGCATTCACACAATAAATAAATAAATAAATAAGTAGGCCATGAGCATTGTGCATTGAGAGGAAGAGCAGGCGAATTAGCTGTCTGTGTGTGCGAGTATCAGTGATGTGCCAGTTGATATACATTGAGCAGTTGTGAGTCACCAATAAAGCTAATGAAGATGTTTCTAAAATAAGGGGATGGGAGGCGAATCGGGTACATTATTTTAATATTAAAACTTACTGGCTGAGACACTGTTTCCGCGCTGGCACGCGATTGCGGAAGCGCACAGCTTAAAGGGAACATTGTGAGTTGTGCACAAGCGCAGCTGCTTAGACGCAGCTTAGAGGGAACATTGGTCCGAGTGTACATGCACACCAGTGGCATGTCTGCACGCTTCTCCCTCTCTCTGTCTCTCTCTCTCTGTCTCTCTCTCTCTCTCTCTCTCTCTCTCTCTCTCTCTCTCTCTGTGAATCTGTGGCCCGGCGCCACAAAATAATCTATATGCGGGAAAACCTGCATATCCCCTCGACCTTTTGCGCTCCTCGACCCGAAAGTGAGAATTCGAGCTTTGTACCTATATATGGTACACTACATTGTCCACAGAAAATCAAGAAATTGCTGTTTTCCAGCATTTTCCTGCAACCAGCGGAAAAACAAAAAAACCCAATATGGACTTTGTAGTATAATGACTTGAATACAGCAATGGAACAGAACTTAGTTATATGTATTTCACCCAGATTTCTTTGGGGACTCACACTTGATCCTGCCTCTTCTTGAGTTACAAAAAAATAACACACCTTTGTCATACATCATACCTTCAGCATAGAAATCTCTACAACTAAATATGCAGGAAGATTTCACTCTCTAATAGTAAAACTGAACAGCCGTAAGGTGAAACTCAAGAAAAATGCCCTTTAAGTACAGTTCCCTACTGTACCAAGGGGATCGAAGATGGAACGTACTGTAGATGGAACTAACTGCCGCATCTGGTTAAAGGTTGGTTCTGCACGTTTATCTTGAAACTGAACTTCGGTCGGTCTCTCTTCTGTGCTCATAATAACCCTCGCGTCTTCGGTTTTCTTCAGAGCGTCGGGGATTATGTTGAGACTCAAGTCTATATCCTTGATATCAAGGTTGCCTTTTCATTTTGTGATGGGCGACAAAACTGTCTTGTTATTGCTCACCCATGTTGTGTAGTGGAAACCTCCTCTTGCACATAAGGCTATGAGTTCTTGTACCAGGCTGATTGCCTCTTCGCTCATTTCCACTGCTTTCAGGCCGTCGTCAACGACGAGCATCCAGTGGCATTGATGGTGGACGTGGAAGGTACAGCGGCAAAGTTTGTTCAATTCAGTTTTATTTATCCAATTTTCATGCCTGTGAATATTCTCATTCATCCAGGTCATTATTATAGATCCAATTTACATGTTCATCAATCACAATGCTTACCACTACTATTGTACAACTATCCTAGCAATAAGCTTGACAACAACGAGAACATGAGATTCTGTCATGAGAGTCCGTTGTAAGTGAATCACTCTGGTAGACTGAGGGTAGATCGTGAAGGTTAGTCTTGCTCCATAGTCTGACAAATCCTGTTGTCACTGATTCCTGTTTCTCCAGTTGTCACCAATTCCTGTTTCTGTCTTCTGTGATTGGGGTGTTCTGGGTGTTTTATAGCAGCTGGCATCCAATTTGTTGCATTGCTGCCTGTTCTGGGTCTTCATGGGGTTCCTTTCTCTGTACTTATACTTCCTGGTGGCTGAATTGATTGTGACTTGGAATTTGCTGTATGCTACAGCAAGGGGTTTGTTGGGATGTACCTCACCTTCATATATATTTCTAGAAACATTTTACATCTAAAATCGTATCTGCATTCTTTTCAAATTACAAATAAAGATTAGCTGGCAGAAAAAGTGTGGATACCAGTGTAAAGTGAGATGACAATGAGATAAGATGCACCCAGCCAATCCAAGTGATGTAAAAGAAAACATGAATCATCACACCACCTTATTCCATTACTCCGTGGTCCAGTCCACGTGTCTCCATTCTTTACGTGGTGGACAAGGGTCAGCATGGACACCACGACTGGTCTCTAACTACCTAGCCCCATGTACAACAAACTGCAATGGACTGTGTATTCTGATACATATCTGTCAGAATCAGCATTGACTTCTTCAGCAGTTTAAGCTACAGTATCTTGTCTGTTGGATCAGACCACATGGGCCAACCTTTGCTCCCCAGTGCATCAGTGAAGCCTGGCCACCCATGACCCCGCGTCTTCACCACTGTGCCTTCCATGGAACATTTTGATAGATACTGACCACCCCCACAAGAGGGGGTCTCTTGTGGGGGTGGGGGAGCATCTCCAAAACAACAGTTTTGGAGATGCTCTGACTCTGTTCTAAGACATCAACTTTGAGGACAGAATATTCTATGATATTCAACCCACTAACAGGTGTGTATATACAGTTGCAGTCAAACTAAAACCAGCCCCCCCATAGCAAATCAGGTTAATTGGCCAAAAACATAAATTGAAATAGCTCAACACAATCACATAAAGAGTATAGCTAGACGGATGGTAAAATCCTTACTTTGTCACTGCAGGCTACAGAAGCATCAGTGTTGCTGACAATGTGTGCTGGCAATTGTGCTTGCAGTTAGTTTTGCAAATATTTGTTTTTCCAACCATGGGTCTGAAGAAAGTGATCGAGAAGGACAGTTCTACGATCTGCACCATACAGATGCAGAAGTTGATAAAGGCTATAATGGCAGCCAGGGGTGTTAAAATAATTTCTAAACAGCGGCCATGTATCCATGAAAATATGGAGAAGCTGCTGATATTGTGGTTGACGGAGAAGCAGCTCGCAGGAGATACCATGACGGAGGCTATAATCTGCAAGTAGGCACAAGCTATTTACACTGATTTGTTGCTGCAGCCAGTTTATTTCAGTATTGTATTGTTTTTTATACAATATTCATTAAGTACATTTTTCTTATTTAAAAACACGCAAAAAAAGCTTTTTTTTTTTTTTTTTTTTTTTTTGAGGCCCAGAACGAATTAATGGCATTTCAGTTCATTTCAATGGGGAAAATTGATTTGGCATATGTGTAATTTGAGTTACAAGCTCCGTCATGGAATGAATTAAACTCGTAAGTCAAGGCACCACTGTACTGGAGTGAAATAATGGTTACGTGAAAAGAATTGTCCCAAATTTTATGTGAGGAAATCACTGCCTTGCACAAATAAGAAAAAAGATACAAAAATATAGCAAAGGCACTGAATGTTCCTAGATGTACTCTTGGAAGCATAATTTGTGCTTCAAAGGAACCAGGCCAAAGGACAGATTTCCACTGGTCTAATGTTTTGGCCCAAGCAGTTCTCTTTGCAGCAATTCAACCTGAGGTGCTGTTAATTTGTTTGATGGACTTATCCTCTTTATCAGAGGCAACTCTTAGTTCATTAGTGCCAGTTTCATTATACCGCTTGGTATATGCTCAAAGTTCTTAAAATTTTCCAGATTGTGTAGCGGCAATGGTCGGTCAGATCAATTTTATTTATTCAATTTTCCGGCTCTTCAGATACAACACATTCCACTACTATTGTACAGCCTTCTAGCATTAAGCTTTACAACGATCAGAACCCAAGATCTTTCCTGATTCTGCTGATGTTCAGTGTGAGCGAATCACTCTGGTGGGATGTCATTGATGATTTCTCTCTTTCCAGTTGTCACCGATTCCTGTTTCTGTGAATCGCTCTGGTAGATCGGGGGTTTATCGGACAGGTCAACCATGGGTCAATCGCAGGCTAGTTCCAGTTTAAACTCAGGATAATCACAGGTTAATTGCATCTCGCTCCGTAGGCCGACAATTCTCTTACGCATGAAGTTTATGTTGGTGGCGATGATGTGAAGATGTAGAAAGCATCTCCGCTGACACCGTCTTCTCTTGTGTAAAAAGTTGAAGGTACAGCATCAAACCAGGCAACCGGTCTACCTGGCAGGATTCAAAGCCAATATGAATCTCCTTCTGATAACTCTGGTTACTCACTTATATAGGGACGTTTTTCACAAAAGTAGGACAACCCATGAGCTCATACTTATATCACCACATTCTTTAAAATTACGGGAAAGGGTAAAGAAATCTCTTGGGGACCAAGATCCCTTTGAGGTGCATATGTAAACCCAGAACCTGACAGTCCATCACTTAAGATCAACACACAAAGTGAGAAACCATATGGTGGTTAGCAGACATTGTGGCGCCTGAGAAGGAGAGAAGAACCGCTGATATATGTCCAAGTGACCCCTGTCACCTACACTCATGAACCTGAACTTCTAACTGACCATATTAAGACTGAACATCAGATACCACATATTTCCCCCCTTCGAGACTACAGTCTCGAAAACATTAAAATAAGGTATGATTTTAAGCAAATACACATGGAATCCTCAGGAACTTAGATCAGTAACCATCCACCGGTAGTCTGGTCAACCCATCGCTCCTCCCGATGGAACTTTCCCTGCCTAATTCCCATGTCCCTAAAAACTCACGGAAAGGAAAGCATCTGAGGCCCCATCATATTCACTCAATAACATAAACATCAATCTTCAAATGATTAAACGAAAAAGATATTATTAAGTGTACATATTAAAAGATTACAAAATTAAGTAATATGCATACAATACAGAACGTCAGCACTTTGGGATCCATAGACCATCAACCAGCATCCCAGTGTTCTTTTCCACACTTATGTTCTAAAAAAGAAGAAAAGAGAACACAACCAGTACCTTTTGCAAACAACAGATGCAAATTAAAACATCACATACAAATGACTCTATAGGTAAATGTGGACATAACAGTTTCATATTATGAGTCACATTTTCCATTTCCCCCCTTACACACCACTCTATACACTGCAAAAAGATTTTGAAGGTTGATAAATACATTCCATACAAATTGCGTAAAATTGCCTTACTACTCACTCGAGTCAGTGCTACTTGCCTGATTCCTGCTGTTGAATGACTATTAATATGATTGATCTATGCCTTCAGTCTTAAATAGTCCAAGACCCCGGAAAACACCTTTGAAATATTCCAGAAACATCTTTTAGAGCTTGATAGTGCAAAGCTACTCAAAACAGCTCATAACCTCTAAAACAAGCTAATGAAATGAATTGAACTAAAACTGGCACAAAATCAGTTAAACCTCCTGATCCAGTAAAACATCTTTTATCCATAATTGCAGGAACTCGCTTAATTGAGTAATGCTCACCAAAATCCTATCCGCCATATTCATCTTCCTAGAATAGTCAAGTGGACACTTAAAAGAGTGACCAGTGACAACAATTTAAATTTTTATTAAAAACAGTTGAGAAATGCACTAAAAAAGAGACTGCCAACTCTTAGATTCATGTAAACATCTTGGGTGTATTTAACACAATAACTCATGTTCTAAATTTTAAGCATATCCGTATAGTGTAAAAACTACATGACACATGATGCACAGACAATCTTTTCCATGTGTGCATGCAAACTTCCCATGCATGCTCAAAACATAGGATGCACTGTTATTCATCTTCCTCCAGATCCTTCAGACAGATCTCCAAATGCAGCAAAGCAAAAAATTAAGCCCTGACTTGTTGTCATAGATAATATGTTCATGTATGTATAAAAAAATGCTTAACTTCATTAAGATGTGTTTCCAAATATTCCATAGCAGAACCCAAACGACTAACTATGCACAGTGTATACCATGATATAGCTGGTTAATGTAATTTTCATGTTAGAAACGTCTTCTAAATCTGCGGACAACTCTGTTTAAAAAAAAAAGATAATCTCATGTTGTTTTCAGATAAACGCAGATTTCTTGCGAATCACAACCATGCGTCTACAGTCAAGGTCTCTATTATGGCTTGACCTCCTCTCTGAAAGCCTGCTAACAGAGTTTGCAAAACATCGAGAGAACAGGGCAAAAAACTAAAAGACATCGCTGATAATACTACTTAATCTTTATGTGTAATTAGCTGTATAACGTATTTAGATATATTCCAACTTCTTTAATGTTTTTTCCAGTTTTATTTTAAGGTAACTGTTCTGGAGGCTTAATATTTCACAGCTGTAGGCTGGTTACTCTGTGTTGTAATCGCAAAGTGTGTGTCTGTCAGGACACGCCTATCAGTTCCCCCAAGACTTAATGAAGAGAAAGGAGCATACAATTCCTTGCTTTAATCGTGTGTATGTGTGTGGTTCTGGAATAAACAAAGAATAACAATCATCAATAACAGCTCACAATATGTTTAGCCATAGCACCCAATCCAAACAATAAACGTAATTAACATGGACATATGAACATCAGATACATAAACATACATGAGATGCTATAGCACATATTTAAGTGTCAACAAGAAACGGTCAGTGACTAGGAGCGATTAAGATAGCATAACGTACTATAAACGGCTGAACCATTAGCAAAGTTGGCTAGCAAAGTTGGCTAACACTGCTGGAGCTACAGAACTATCACATAACAACGAAGTTGCCTTCAGTAACGAACAGTACAACTTACATTTCTCTGGACGCACACTTAACCGCCAACAGCTGATCACCCGACACGAGCAGTAACTCAGCTTCATTCGCGTTATTCTATCTACATATCTCCGCCGTCTGTCTCTTCTTCTTCTCTCTTTTTTTCTCTCTTCTTCTCTCTTCTTCTTCTCCGCGGCTCTCTGCCTGATCGAGCACGACAGCGCCCCCTGGTAGCTAGACCCGCTTAAATCGCCTGCTCTGTCAACCTTCAGAACAGCCGCCCCCAAATTTGCACCAGCAAATTTGCAGTATTCAGTCACTTATCATTCTCTTCTGGTACAGCAGGGAGTCTTATAAGACGGCTCACAGGTCGGACGTAAGTGCGGTCCCGGACTTTAACCTCCGCTGTGCGAATTAGACCATCAGCTCCTGGGAACACCTTGTTGATTTTCCCCACAGGCCACGATGCTCTGGGCAGTTGAGGCTCGACAGTCATCACGACAGTGTCCAACTGAAGAGGGGATGTATCTGATTGCCATCTGGACCGGGTTTGCAGCGTGGGCAGGTAGTGGCGCAGGAACCGCACCCAGAAGCGATCAGACAGCACTTGACAGGCCCTCCAGTGGCGGCGACTGAGTAGCTCTGAGTCGTGATATACTGCCTGAGCAGCCTTAATAGACCTGATTTCCCGCTCCCAGGAGCCTCCAAAATGAGGGGCGCTAGGTGGGTTGAAGCGAAACGTTATCTGGGACTCTGCCAGCTGGGCCTGGAGAGAAGGATGAAGGGTTTGGAAAGCCTCTTGTAATTCTCTATCTCCACCTCTAAAATTGGTGCCCTGGTCTGAGAGCAACTCTGCTGGTTTCCCGCGACGGGATATGAACCTCCTTAAAGCCATCAGGAAGGAGTCCGTGTTAAGGCTAGACAGCACTTCAGTGTGGACTGCTCTTGTTGTGAGGCATTTGAAGAGCAAGCCCCAGCATTTCTCGTTCCGTCGGCCGACTTTGACTTGCATCGGACCAAAACAATCAATCCCTGTAGAATAGAAGGCTGGTTGCCGTAGCCTGAGCCGTGCAAGGGGCAAGTCTGCCATCTGTGGATTGATGGGTTGAGCTCTCCATCTCTGACACTCAGGGCATGATTGCTGCTCTCTTCTTATGGCCTCTCGGCCACGAAGGATCCAAAACTTCCTCCTCAGCTCTGCAAAGAGTCGCTCTGCACCAGGATGTTTCAGATCGTGGTCAACCTGTCGGATGAGCAGCTTGGTCACCGCATACCTCGGGTGAAGGACTACAGGGTGGATCACATCATCCTCTAGATCCTGGCAACGCCGCAGTCGTCCTCCTACTCGTATCAACTGTCATGGTGCATCATATTCTGGAGCCAGTGTGATTAGGCAGCTGGAGGAAGGGACTTGTTTCCCGAATGTCAGACACTGGATTTCTTCAGGGAAACTGTCTCTTTGTGCGGACCGCAGGATGCTGAGCTCTGCCTCCTTGAACTTCTCTGCCGTAGGCGTTCCTTTGGGATCTGGAGCCGCCCCATGAAGGTACCCTGCAGTCGCCTTCACCAGTTCACTGAAGGTGGCAAACTGCTGTGCATCAGGTAAGGAATGGAGGGTGCTAGTGACTGTATTAACCAAGCAGGTTATAGGCCTTCGTAGCTCTTCAGCGATATCTGCACTCATTGTGACTAGGTGCACTGGCCACTGGTCGGGTGGGAGCCGCAGGAATGGGGGTCCATGGACACGCCTATCAGTTCCCCCAAGACTTAATGAAGAGACAGGAGCATACAATTCCTTGCTTTAATCGTGTGTATGTGTGTGGTTCTGGAATAAACAAAGAATAACAATCATCAATAACAGCTCACAATATGTTTAGCCATAGCACCCAATCCAAACAATAAACGTAATTAACATGGACATATGAACATCAGATACATAAACATACATGAGATGCTATAGCACATATTTAAGTGTCAACAAGAAACGGTCAGTGACTAGGAGCGATTAAGATAGCATAACGTACTATAAACGGCTCCTGAACCATTGGCAAAGTTGGCTAACACTGCTGGAGCTACAGAACTATCACATAACAACGAAGTTGCCTTCAGTAACGAACAATACAACTTACGTTTCTCTGGACGCACACTTAACCGCCAACAGCTGATCACCCGACACGAGCAGTAACTCAGCTTCATTCGCGTTATTCTATCTACATATCTCCGCCGTCTGTCTCTTCTTCTTCTCTCTTTTTTTCTCTCTTCTTCTCTCTTCTTCTTCTCCGCGGCTCTCTGCCTGATCGAGCACGACAGCGCCCCCTGGTAGCTAGACCCGCTTAAATCGCCTGCTCTGTCAACCTTCAGAACAGTAACCTTTACATAAATATGGAAGAAACATATTGGATAAAATATATAGGTTGTTTTTACAGTATTGTAAAAAACTTCTAAATAAAGCAATAACAGAAATAAATGTTAAGACCAAACACTCAAAAATACTATAGTCTCCACCTTCCCCTCTGTCATCACCATCTAAGTCTAAGTCAGTCCTATGCAACATCATAACTCCAACCCCTCTCAATCTCATAGCCTTCACAAAGGTACGTACAACGTACGCATCAACGTACAAAAACAAAACATCACACTCAACAATGGAAGAGCTGCTACCAAAATTTGAACCAACTCTACTACGTTTTCATCTGATCTAATTAAAAATTAGCATTGTAGTAACATAAAACTTCTACCTTCTCTTCTGCTACTTACAAATGAAATAAACAAATGATTTTCCAGATTCATTTAATGTTTACTCTCGACAGCATTACTTCTGTCTCCTCTTCACTTTATCCTGTTCCGATTTGTCTTCTCTCTGTTGTATGTGTTTGTGTACATAGATGTTTGAGTGGTGAAGGCGTGACCTGTTTCACTAGATAGTCGTGCTGACTGCTGTAATCGGAGATGATGGCCACTCCTCTGTCCAGGTCCCCACCTTCTCCATCCTCCCATTCCTCCTCTCACTGGAGCTCTACATTCTCGAGCCCAATGTTCTCTTTTGTCACAATTGTAGCAATCTTGTTGCCTCTCTGTGTTCCCTCCACACTCCACCTCCTCCTCTCCCCTGACCACGTCTCTGTGTTCCTCAAAAGTACTCTGGGGGTGCGTGGAGAGGAGTGGAGGGGGATGCGGTCAAAGTGGAGATAGTTGGAGGAGAACTGTGAACTTCAGCTTGGGCAACTTGTTGATTTTGTGCCTGCGGTGGAGAGGGAGGAGGATCCGGAAGGGAGGGCAAAGGAGAGCAGTCATCATCCCCATTCTCTCCATTGCACTCTCGGTGAGAATAGAAAACAAAACATAATGTTTTAGTAAGAGGTTCACATTCAATCTCTGGTTTTTCCTTTTCCTTTTCTCCTTCACCTATATGTGTGTCTTTCTCTTGTTTTTCTATTTTCTTGCTGTTATTTTCCACATTTTCTTTGATTGTGGCCAACCAGTTTGTATGGAGTTCACCCGAGCAACTGGTCTTAATTGGTAAATATCACTTATATTGTAACCATTAGGTTATCCCCCCCCCCCCTTGTTTATTATCAAAGGCACCACAATGTCAGAAAATATTCTATCAGTATCGAAGAACTATTTCACTTAGTTAATAATAATAATAATAATATTTATTTATTTATTTTTATGTTATTTTCGAAGGTTTAGATCCCTAACTTCGAAACTATTTTACACGTCTTTCTTTGGGAGCTCAAACTGTATTCCATGTTTCCGGAAGAGGCTCATTGATTTTAACAATAAAAGACAAATTAAAGCTGATCGGGCCTGAGCACGTGCGCATTTCGGGGTATTCGCTGGACCTTGACATGTTAAAAATGACATTTCCAACCACCACCATTATCCTTCCTTCCAGTAGAAAAAGACAAACACACAGCCAAACGTATGGAGATTTGTCATTGCTAAAGTAACAGAGAGTGCTTGAAATTTGAGGGGTCACCACGGCCACACCATTTAGAAGTTGGAAAAGTTTTCACCAACTTTTATTCCCCCATGGCTGAAGAGTAACCTGACCAAGAGTGAGGACGTTACCATTAAATTTGTAGGAGGAGTTTGATCATATGCGAGGTGTGGAAACAAACTGTTGATTCCAAACACCAGAAGGTGGCGCTATTAGGGAATGTCACTATGAGCATATGCACGTGTTCAGGCCAGGTCAAATGTGCACCCTATGAAGTTTGGTCAGGATCGGGCGAGGTGTGGAAAAAAGTGCCGTTTCCAACCAGGTGGCGGTATGGGTGGGTGTCACTATAACAATATGTACGTGTTCAGGCCGGGTCAAGCGTCCACCCTATGACGTTTGGTCAGGATCACAAAATGTTTGCACAAGTTATAAGTGACTTTGGGTTTTGTGGCAAACACCTAGTTTGAGGCGTTGCCACGGCCACACCCTTCAGAAGTTGGAAAAGATTTCACCTACTTTTATTCCCCCATGGCTGAAGAGTAACCTGGCCATGAGTGAGGCTGTTTCCATTAAATTTGTAGGATGTGTTCAGTTATATGCAAGGTGTAGAAACAAAGTGCCATTTCCAACCACCAGCAGGTGGCGCTATGGGTGAGTGTCACTATGAGCCCATGTCCTAAGAGTAACCTGGCCAAGTTTCATGCCATTAGCATGAATCCTGTAGTAGGAGTTAAATCATATGTGCGGTGTGGAAATGGGCAGAAATCCACTTAAAATGGCCGACTTCCTGTGGACCAGGCACCATGGTGTCAAGAGGCTTTTTTGTGCATCTGAGCATGACGAAGACGTGTAGCGAATTTTGTCAGGCTAACCCAAAATAACCCCAATGCGGGGGCCTTTTTACAATGTCTAGGGGGCGCTACAGAGGCGTTTTGCGATGCCAATGAAAACCATCGCCCAATTGCGCTGTTTCATGCCATGTCTGACATCGCTGACGAATTTCATGACTTTTCGAGCAAGTTTGGTTAACAATAATAATAATAATAACTCCTCCTTCAGAAACATTAGGGCCTTCGCTGTTCCAGCTCGGCACCTAAATATCTTTCCCTATCAATTACTAAAGCAGGGGTGTCAAACGTACGGCCCGCGGACCGGATCCGGCCCGCCAGATGGTCCAGTCTGGCCTGTGGGATAAATCTGCAATATGACAAAATACACAAAAATCAAAAGATCATGAACTACATTTTTTAAATAATTATGCTGTTAAGAACTCTCCAAGTCAAAAATGAGTTTGTTATTCATGCCTTTGTTTTGAAGTGAGAGTTTTATTTTGTAGGCAGTTTAGGCACTTCCCTTTTGTGCCTCACGTATACCGACCAAGCTGTTGTTTACAGTGGTACGTCAGTTTCTGACGATGTAGGTTACGTTCATGCTGATGTCAGATGAATGTGAATGTGTACATGTAACTTACCTTTTCTGATAGCTCCAGGAGTATATATACACTCATTAGTTTTCACCCATTAGTATGATCGCGAGTTAGCATCTATAAGCTAACTGAGCTGGAGGAAGTTTGTTATGACTGGTATGACTGCCTCCATAGTACCTTTGGTTTACATGTGTCTGCTACATAATTAAAAGTTAGAGCTATGTTCATTAATACTGTGGATGACACTGAGATGTATTTATTTGCTGTTAAGTGGTTACTGTATTTGGCTGCATATATAAGGCAGTACACAGTGATAATTTGGCTCCTTATTTGTTGTGACATTTCAGAAACTACACTGTACCAGAACGTATGGCACAGTTCTGCAGTATACATTAGATTCCATTGACTTATATCACCACATTCTTTAAAATTAGGGGAAAGGGTAAAGAAATCTCTTGGGCACCAAGATCCATTTGAGGTGCATATGGAGACCCAAAACCTGACAGTCCATCACTTAAGATCAACACACAAAGTGAGAAACCATGGTGGTTACCAGACATTGTGGCACCTGAGAAGGGGAGAAGAACCGCTGATATATGTCCAAGTGACCCCTGTCACCTATACTGGTGAACCTTAAAGCTGAACTTTTTTTTTTTCAAAATAAGGCTATTTGCTGTGTAGCGACACATTTCATGTCATTTATATTGTCATTTCAAACTCCAATTGTGTGTGTGTGTGTGTGTGTGTGTGTGTGTGTGTATAATCCTGAAGGTGTGGTGGCTTTTATTTTGCCTGTGGCTTTGCCTGTGTGGCTTTAAAAATTGCATGTAGCAAACCCAGTATGATGTATGTATTACGTAAACCCTGAATACGTAATACATACATCATACATCTGGCTATATAATATGTATGAGGTCATCACAACCCTAACGAAGGTGTTATACATTAAAGCATTATTAGCCACATTTCATCTTCAAAGGAAACCTATCAGTTTGGTCAATATGGCTCCTACAGACTGACCTTCGTGAGTTGAAGTACTGATGGACTGTTGTTTCTCTTTACTGTCGTTATTGTCGTTTCTCTTTTGTTGATTGGTTCTTGCCATAATATCGATTAGGCTTTTCACTGTATAGACTTTTTTACCAACCCCTACCTCTGCATATCGCAACTGACTGAATCTAAAATATAAAACAGATTCTGGTTTATTTTTTGTTCACTATATAATTCTGTGTGTGTTCCATCATAGTTTGGATGTCTTCTGCATGAATCTATAATGTAGAAAATAGGGGGAAAAAATCTACATATACAGTCAGGTCCATAAATATTGGGACATCGACACAATTCTAATCTTTTTGGCTCTATACACCGTCTCAGTGGATTTGAAATGAATGAAACAAACAAGATGTGCTTCAACTCCAGACTTTCAGCTTTAATTTGAGGGCATTTACATCCAAATCAGGTGAACGGTGTAGGAATTACAACAGTTTGTATGTGTGCCTCCCACTTTTCAAGGGACCAAAAGTAATGGGACAAATTAAAAATCATAAATCAAACTTTCACTTTTTAATATTTGGTGTAAAACCTTTGCAGTCAATTACAGCCTGAAGTCTGGAAAGCATAGACATCACCAGATGCTGGGTTTCATCTCTGGTGATGATCTGCCATTCAGGTCAGGTGATTGACTTGGCCATTGCATAACATTCCACTTCTTTGCCTTAAAAACTCTTTGGTTGCTTTCGCAGTATGCTTCGGGTCATTGTCCATCTGTAATGTGAAGTGCCGTCCAATGAGTTTTGAAGCATTTGGCTGAATATGAGCAGATAATATTGCCCGAAACACTTCTGAATTCATCCTGCTGCTTTTGTCAGCAGTCACATCATCAATAAATACAAGGAAACCAGTTCCATTTGCAGCCATACATGCCCATGCCATGACACTACCACCACCATGCTTCACTGTTGAGGTGGTATGCTTTGGATCATGAGCAGTTCCTTTCCTTCTCCATACTCTTGTCTTTCCATCACTGTGGTACAAGTTGATCTTTGTCTCATCTGTCTATAGGATGTTATTCCAGAACTGTGAAGTCTTTTTTAGATGTTGTTTGGCAAACAGCCCTAATCAGCCCTTCCTGTTTTTGAGGCTCGCCAGTGGTTTACATCTTGTGGTGAACCCTCTGTATTCACTCTGGTGAAGTCTTCTCTTGATTGTTGATTTTGACACACATACACCTACCTCCTGGAGAGTGTTCTTGACCTGGCCAACAGTTGTGAGGGGGGTTTTCTTCACCAAGGAAAGAATTCTTCGGTCATCCACCACCGTTTTTCTCCGTGGTCTTCCGAGTCTTTTGGTGTTGTTGATCCCACCCGGGCGAGTTCTTTCTTTTTAATAATGTTCCAAACAGTTGATTTGGCCATACCTAATGTTTGTGCTATCTCTCTGATGGGTTTGTTTTGATTTTTCAGCCTAATGATGGCTTGCTTCACTGATAGTGAGTTTGGATCTCATATTGAGAGTTGACAGCAACAGATTCCTAATGCAAATAGCACACTTGAAATGAACTCTAGACCTTTTATCTGCTCTGTGTAAATGGGATAATGTGGGAATAACACACACCTGGCCATGGAACAGCTGAGCAGCCAATTGTTCCATTACTTTTGGTCCCTTAAAAAGTGGGAGGCACATATGCAAACTGTTGTAATTTCTACACTGTTCACTTGATTTGGATGTAAATTCCCTCAAATTAAAGCTGAAAGTCATTCATCTTGTTTGTTTCATTTCAAATCCATTGTGCTGGTGTATAGAGCCAAAAAAAATTAGGATTGTGTCATTGTCCCAATATTTATGGACCTGACTGTATATTAAAAAATAATTACACACACACCTACAGAGGATTGTCTTTTAACCTTCCCACAATACATTTGTTTTTTTCTTTCATCTTAAAATTGTCCACAGATTGATACAGAAAATGGTAGCAAAACTGTGGCTAACCTGGAGAGGATACTGGATGACTACAAGGCTATTCGACGGGAGAATTCTGTACTTGCTGCAAAAGTCAGAGAAGGCTGAGAGGCATCCTATTCCTGCTGTCCCTGCTGATGCTGATGTTGTAATGAAAAGAAAGAAGTGTGGATGTACCTGGATGGGAATAAACCAGCGCTCTTGGTTTTACAAAGAATAGGGTGAATTTGGTAACAGGTTTGATTGTTTTGCACCCAAATTAAACACTGTGCTTCAGTGTATTTTAATCATATTGCTGTTTGCATTGTCTTCGTATCTTGATTAAAATGAAATATTTGAAAAGTTTTGAAAAACTTTTGAAATTTTTAATATAGCAATTGCAGTATGGTGGAAAAATACTAGGTCATGTTATAAAAGTAAAACCTGGCAAGAGACAGAGAAAGGATAAAAATCATACAGACTAGATAACTGTTTCATCACTGAGCATGTCAGACAAACTCAAATTGTATATGCCATATCATAAATCTTTGGATTCCTGTCTTATTCAGTGTTTTATTGGTAATACATTTAATAAGTTTATTGTAATAGTTCTTTTTTTGCTGTTTACAGATGATAATAAAACTTCAAGAGCATCAGAATAACTGACTCAATTTAATTAAGTTATCTTTGAGAAAAGAGAGTGAATATTTTGAAGTCACAAAATTGGTACTGTTGTACCAGTTCAATACTAATAATTAATTAATTGGCGTATCAGTGAATGTATTAAACGTCCCCCAGACGTTTGGACTGAATAGTGTTGAAGACATTTGAGAAGTCAAAGAACATGGCTCTCACAGTTCTCTCACCTGGAGAAACCTGGGAGCACTCTGAGAGTCATGTTCTTTGACTTCTCAAGTGCCTTCAACACTATTAAGCCCAAACATCTGGGGGACAAGCTGGGGCAGTCTGGTGTGGACCATCACCTCACGTACTGGATTTTGGACTACCTCACCAACTGTTCACTGTATGTGAGGACCAAAGGCTGTGTGTCCAACGTCATTGTCTGCAGCAGGGGACCCAGCAGGGAATGGTCCTGGCTCCATTCCTCTTCATCTTCTACACCGCAGACATCACCTACAACTCACCCACCTGCCACCTGCAGAAGGTCTCTGACGAGTCTGCAATCGTCTGCCTCATCAGAGATGGGGATGACAGGGAGTACAGGGAGTACAGGGAGTACAGGGGGCTGACGCTGGTGTTATGGAAATTATTTATCAAAGGAGTAAAGACAACTGTTTCAATAAACTCAGAAAGCATCGATTCTATCTTTGTATGATTTATTTCAAAGGCAAAAGCATTTGAAAGACCCAGAGCACTGAGCAACCCAGTGAACTGAGCCCCAGTGAACTGAGTAACTCAACAAAGAACACAACAGTCTTTTATAGCCCCCTGCACACTCCTGCAAGACATCTCCTCATGGCCTTATCCTCGGGATGTTCTCCTCCTGGGAGTTTGTCCTTGGGATGTTCTTATATTTCTCTTCTTGTCTAGCAGTCAAGTTAACAGGAACCAGCCCTTCCTGTCATCCTCCTACATGGCTCAACACATTACAGATAAATATTTCCATCACACTCCTCCCTTTTGATTATTTACTAATCACATCTAACAATATTAGCCAGCCATGTAGTATACTGATGAAAACAAGCATTAAAACTAGCAAACACATTTCAAATAACAGCATAATAAACGAACATGGATTCTCCAATGGAAATCAGTACACAATCATGCAAGACGCTTTCAATTGTGACATCATGATTGAATCCTACTCAAAGAAAAAAGTATTCCCGTCTTTGTCAACATCAGGAAGAGGAACAGCAAGATTGTCGCTAGGCATTTGGGATAACATTTGATATGCAACGCTTTTATCGATAGAACGGACAATTAATCCACATACACAAGGGATAATACAACAACCACAGATAGCCAAAAGGGACACACCTACTATAAGAGAGCATAATACAGATATAACAAGAGTCTTCCATTTTCCAAGCACGGAGTCAAACCATCCTCACATGGAAGTGTCCGCACCTGAATTTTCAGCCAACTCACTCCTGAGACCACGCAGGCCTTCTAAGGCCTTGGCCACTGTTCCATCAGGGGAGGTATTATTGGGAATGAAAGTACAACATATATCCCCAAATAAGGCACACACTCCCCTGTCATTTGCCAATATCATGCCTGTGGCGACTCTAATCTGCCAGGCGAACAATGATGTGGCACTCAGTTGCTCTGCCAATACTTCGTTTACATGTGAAGTAAAATTTAGAAACCTCTGTTGATTATAATACAAATAATTAATCCAAATAGACTCAAAACCCACTGCAATCAGATTTTGGGCTTTGAACTCATACGGTACACCTCTGGGAACACCGATGGCATCGATGTATACTGTGGGATCGCCTTCCTGGAGGCTTCTTTTGATACCCCTATGGGACTGGCGAGGACTGAAGGGGTCTTCTGCTATGAGCGCTGGAAGAGCTAGCATAACATGAGCACACAAACCATTAAAGTTGGTGGGTAATTAAGCTCTTAAGCCACTCCTTTCTCCACAGACCCAATATGTATCGGGACCTGGTTGAGTCAATCAATCAATCAATCAATCAAATTTTATTTGGATAGCCCATATTCACAAATTGCAATTTTCCTCATAGGGCTTTAACAAGGAGTACAGGGTGTGGCATCCTCTGACCTACACCCTCAACAAGGGCGAGGACAAACTGCCAAAAAAAAAAACAGAGGGGAAAAAAAAACGCAGAAACCTCCAGGAGAGACTCATGTGAGGGATCCCACTCCCAGGGATTGACAGAAGTGCAATGGATGCCACGTGTACACAACACATTAACAACATGACTTATAATTATTAATTATACAAGTAGAATAATATAATATAATATAATATAATATAATATAATATAATATAATATAATATAATATAATATAATATAATATAATAGTGGTAGTGGTGCGTTGAGTGCGGTGCTGAATACAGGTCCTGCAGCTCCAGAGCATGTTCTACGATCAGCTGCCACCACAGTCAATGGTCTATAGAAGTGGCTGCACCTGGTACTGGAACAGTGGAGCACAAAGACTCCAGAGAAGAAGGGTGAATTAGTAAAGTACATTAATAAGACACAGATATAATGATATGATGTAGATGGAAGGAGGGAAAGCAGACAGAGGAAGAGAAGGATAAGGTCTAAATGTCCCCCGACAGTCTAGGCCTATGGCAGCTTAACTAAGAGCTGATCAAAGATGGACCTCGACCAGCCCTAACTATAAGCTTTGTCAAAGAGGAACGTTTTAAGTCTGCTCTTAAATATTGAAAGGCTGTCCGCCTCCTTGATTGAAGCTGGGAGATGATTCCACAGCAGAGGAGCCTGATAGCTGAAGGCTCTGGCTCCTAGTCTGCTCCTAAGGATTTTTGGAATTGTGAGTAAACCTGCATTCTGAGAGCGGAGTGCTCTAGTAGGATGATATGGGATTATTAAATTTTGTAGGTATGTTGGTGCCATACCATTTAGAGCTTTGTATGTGAGTAGAATGATTTTGAATTCGATTCTAAATTTCACAGGGAGCCAGTGCAGTGAAGCTAATATGGGGTGAAGTGGCGTGGATCCGTTAACAAGGCTGGGCCAGATGGCCTTGTAATTTGTCCAGCCCTTCGTAGTCCAATCCTCTATCAAGTCTTCAAGAAATTTATTTAGACTCAAAATATGAACAATAAAAAATCACTGGATGCTCTCTGAATCAAAGTACCATAAGAGTTTACTGACAATTACAGTGTAAAAGCACAATAAGCTCTGAGTTGTTCCGGAACCAACTGATTTTTGCTACTCAAACACCCCTTTATATACGGTTGAGATCCCCCAACCATGGTGGCACGTGGGGTAATCAGCCAATCTTCGACCAGGGTGTCCGGCATTGTCGGGAAATTTTGGGGATTGAATTTAGGAATAGTCACAGATTCACAGGGATAGTCAAGAATTTGGGAATTGCCTCAACTTCACAGGGATAGTCAAGAATTTGGGAATTGCCTCAACTTCACAGGGATAGTCAAGAATTTGGGAATTGCCTCAACTTTACAGGGATAGTCACAAATTCGGGGATTGTCACAAACCCAGGTGTTTGCCCTCTTATAACCCCTTGGCCTACTTTTCACATGGGCTCTCATATACACAAGAAAACATTATTCTCTATTTTACCAAACTATAAAATAAGAGAAATTAAAGAAATATAAAAAATATAAAACCAAGGTAGGGATCTTATACTACATATACTTGATAAGGAATGTGTAGAGCTTGGGGTGTTCTATCAGCTGTGACCTTGAGCCGTGTGTGTGTTCTCAGCACTCTGAGCCGAGTGTGTGTGTGTGTGTGTGTGTGTGTGTGTGTGTGTGTGTGTATGTGTATGTGTATGGCCTACTGTTCACTCAGACTTATTCAAATCTGACAGTTAATTGTCAACAATCTATGTAAATGTAAGATTCTATAAAATGTAAGATTAAGGTAGGGATTTTTTACACTACATAACCCCCCTTTGGGACTGAAAAGTCCCAGTACTGCACACTCACAGTCTACTTCAAATATACGATGGTTACACATATGTCAAAAAGAAAAAACATCTTTGGTTACATTTGGTTGCATCAGTTTCGTGTGTTACATATACATTAGCAAGCAGTGAACATTTTCTGAGGATACTATTTAGCAAAGCAATTACTAATCAACACAGTCATGAATCAAAAGAACATGCATGTGTGGCACTAAACTTCATGATTACTGCTCATTCTCCTGACTCAACGTTCAGGAGCTTCGTTGGCCTGTGGCCATTGCAGACGGTGCAATATCTCGAGCTGAGCTTTGGCTCGAACCACATCGTGTTTCAGCTCGAGATTCTCTTGAGTCAGAGACTCCAGATGACGGATCTTGCTTTCGTCAGTATCATGGCGATTGATCAGCCATCGATTGTTTTCCTTCAGTATGGTGATTTGGGTGCGCAGCTCCTCGATGATCAGATTTAAGTCTTTTATTTTAGCGTGGCGGTTATGAGCCCGGCCGTTGCGCCGCAGACGGCCCAGCGGTGCTTTAAGGGCAGCCGGGACTGCTCGTGACAGCTCTCGGTAGAGCCGGTTAGGAACTCTGCCCAGACGATCTCTGAGGTCTCGCAGCTCCTCCTGCTGTAGGTTGACCTCTGGCTGCAGTAAACGTCGAAGGTTGTCAAGGTTGTCCAGACAAGGGTCTTTCACCGTATTCCAGGGGTGAAGGGGATCGTGGAGTCGGGCCTACAGATGGTACCGGAGGCGATGCGGGAAACCTGGGTGTTGCCTCTCCGGATGGAGGGGAGACATCAACTGCGACCAAAGCTTCCAGGAATGATTGGGTTGGGGCTGGAGTTAGGGGGGGTGGTTGGGATGATCCTGCCACTGGGGAATCTGGCTGGCCTGGTCGGTATCCAACCTGAGCTGGGATGGACATCTGCAATGGGTGGACTATCGCCTGAAGTGGTGGGTTGGTTGGGACCTGGCGGGGCACAGCCTGGTATCCAGGGTTAGGAGCAGTCAGCCCAGCAGCGAATACTGGTTGAAGTTGTGCAGCTGCAACTACTTGTGAGGGCAGATGCGGGGACAGGGAGCAAGGTTGCTGATTTTGCCAGTCGTCAGCCATTTTGGTTAGTTCTATAAGAGTTCTATCAATTAGTGTGGTTTTTAATTGATTCATCATATTATTAGTGTAAGTGTTGTATGTTATGGGTTAATTGTGTCTAAACCTGTGGACAGCAGGGTTTTGTTTTCCCTCTTTTTCCTTTCCCTTTTTTTCCGTGTATTATTATTTTATTTTATATTACTTTAAATTTGGTTAAAGGGGTCTATAATTTTCACAGTTTCTGTGTCTGTAAACCGAAACTTATCCCCCATATATTCATAATATTCTTCCATCTCTGCTAATTTTGGACGTCCTGTCATGGTTTCGTACTCGTCTTCTCTTATTATGTTTGTCATCTCTACCTCTTCATAAAGACTATAATCAGGGGAATTTACAAGACTTCTGAGGTCAGTGGCTGTATCTGTGCACACAACAAATTGTCCTGTGACAGTTTTTAGGGTTCTCTTAATCAATATCTTGATCAGGGGTATTACCCCACAGATAATGATTGCGATTATCAACATGATTAATCCTAAAACTATAGCAATGGTTCGCAGTAGTTTTGTAGGAGAGAAGCTCTGTAACCACTCTATAAGTGATGGGGTTTTAGTGTTCCAATTAGAATGTTGTACATGCTGGTCTCTGAGAGAACGCAAGTTACTTAAAACTATGGAGAGATTTCCATCTTTTTGTGTATGCATGGGAATGTGATAAAATAAATGCATTCAAATAATATAAATCTATTTTTAACTTTAGTAAATAAACTGTAAATAAAATTGAAATAAAGTGCAAATGAAACTATAGCTTTATAATCTGCAAAGCCATTTGAAAATTGCTTCAGCAGTCTCCATTTTTGCATGCCAGAAGAACCTTTATATCTGTGAACAAATGAACAATGACACAAATAACAACAATGAACAACAACTCCCTTTTTTATCTTCACCTCTTAATGAGACACTTGGGCCTGCCTCTGAGACATAATCACATCCAGTCTGGGTGGAATGGGAGAAAGGCTCACTCTCAGAGTAGCCTCCAGTGTTGCTCTGAGTCTGTTTCGGGCTTTGGTCTTGGTTGTGGCCACAATGGAGAACCCTGATTCACACAGGTATGTAGTTGTGAATGGGAGAAGGAGTTTCACAGCCCTCAGTGCAAGACATGGGTACTCCTTTGAGACAGCAATCCAGAAGGAGCCCAGGTCCACTTTGCCCCACTGCAGCTTTAAAGTGCTGTCAGTGGAAACTTCCAGAAGCTGGGATTCCAGGTGTGAGGGCAAAGCAACATCATTTGCAGTGGGATCCACTGAAAATGGGTCTAAAATCCACATGTTTCCCTCTCTGGGATCCTCAGGAAAGTAGTCACCAAATTTCTCTGCCAGTTGTGTGAGGTGCTGGGAGACGGAGTCACTGATATTCACACGAGGGGAGTTTTCCAAAATGTCAGACAAAAGTGGAAACATGTCCATTCTCTTTTCCTGGGTCCTCTTGGTCCACAAAGCAAGTTTCCTCTTGAAAGCTTCAACTTTGTCAGCAACAAAAAAAATGTTGCTGTTTCTTCCTTGAAGTGAGGTGTTCAGTTGGTTCAGTAGTGAAAAAATGTCACAGAGGTAGGCAAGTTTTGCTGTGAACACCACGTCAGCATAGTAATGTGCAAGATGAGATTTTTTCTCAGTGAGAAAAGAGAAGACCTCATTCCTCAGTTCAAACAAACGATTGAGCACCAGTCCTCTTGAGAGCCATCTCACTTCACTGTGATATAGCAGCTGGACATGATCTGCTTCTATGTCCTCACAAAGCTTAGCAAAACATCTGGAGTTCACAGCATTGTTTTTAATAAAGTTTATGGTTTTCACACTTACATCCATCACCTGGTGGAGATCTGGTGACATCTTCTTTGCTGCAAGGCTTTCACGGTGGAGAAAACAGTGTGTCCATTTTGCTTCTGGTGCACGATGAAGTATCTGTCTAATGACACCATGATGCTTGCCAGTCATTGATGCTGCACCGTCACTGCACACCCCAACACAGTTCTGCCAGTCCAGGCCGTTCTCAGTGAAGTAGTTATCCATGCAGCGGAAACATTCCTGAGCCGTAGTTCGTGTTGGTAGCTCTCCACAAAACAGTATGTCTTCGTGCAAACTACTGTCCCAGCGATAGCGAACAAAAACTAGCAGCAGTGCAGCATTCGTGACATCCGTGGACTCGTCTAATTGCAAAGAAAAAAAAGGGCTACTTTTTATTTTCTCTATAAGTTGATGCTGTATGTCTGAGGCCATGTCTGTGATACGGTGACTCACAGTGTCGTTTGAGAGTGGGATGGTCAGCAGCTTTTTTGCAGCGGCCTCTCCGATCATCTCACGGCACATATCAACAGCGGCAGGCAGAACCAACTCCTCTGCTATGGTGAATGCTTTCTTAGTCTGTGCCACACGTCTGGCTACGAGGTAGCTGGCTTTCAATGCACATTTAGAATTGCTAGTCAGTGACACGACACACCTTTTCTGCATCTGCAGTCCACTTTCCTTCCTCTTAAAATATTCCACCGGCTTTCCCACGAGCATCGGGTGCTTGGTCTCTAGATGCCGCTGTAGTTTTGAGGGCTTGAGGGCTTCGTTGGACAGCATTAGCCCACACTCCACACACTGGGCTTTTGGGACTGTTTCTGTTCCTCCATTTACGAAACCGTATTTAATGAAGTTAACATTGTATTTCCGCAAAAACTTTGTCTTTTGGGTGGGGGGGTCCGCAGGACGTTCGTCATCATGTTTTCTTTTTAAAAACGTATCCATATTTGCCGCGGCGGGCGAAGAAGACAGTCTTCTTCTCTGTATTGGTGCGAAGCAGTCCCACGGCCGTTGGGGCCCACAGGTGCAAAACTGAAAATTTTCTGCGGCCCTCTAGGGGGCGCTGGTGGCCCTAGTTTGGGCCGCGGCCCTATGGTTAAGAATCACTGCTCTAATCGACCAGGTACTAAACAGAATGGGAATATAATGTCTGCAGGGAGGAAAACTACAGGGGGTACATGATATTCTCCTGCAGCTTTGATGTCTAAGGGCAAAGGACACACTTCAATATCATTAGAGTGTCTTGGGTTTCCTGCAGCCATTCTCATTACACACTGAGCAAAGCACTTGTTACATGAGTGACAATTGTCTATGCCAGGAAGTGGTCTCATCTGTGCTTGTCCTTTTTTCTTATAACAAGCTACACAAGTCTGATCAGTTACTTGTCTGGCAGAATATTCTAACCACTGGAAAAACAAATTGGATTTTTTGTTAGTGATTCTCTTAATTTCTTTACTCTGACTGGATGGACCGGAATTATGTTGTGGTTGTGTTGTTAATCGGACCCAATGTTGGGCCATTTCTAAGGTGATTGTTAATTTTGTTGTCACGTCACTACAAACCAGGTCTGAGTAAATGTCTTCTAATTCATGGTCATCCATGGGTCTGTTCAATTTACAATGAACTCCTGCTGTCACACTGGAATCACTATTACAGGGGCGCTTGCATGCAGTCTAACATTTTCTCCTTCTAGTACTATTCTTCCTTGAGTGTTACTGTAGCTTAGTTGCATATCGTGGTTAAGAGGAAGCTTTCTTTCATTTACAGCTACAGTAGTTGTCGCCAATAAGCAACGGTGGCTGTTAGTAATGTACGCTGACTGGTCTGTTCCTTGGACTTGAGTTATGGCAGTCAGTATAAATAGTAGGGTTAGCAAAAGGGCAGCAGCTATCCCTGCCTGTGCTTTCCCTGCTGACTCAGTTAGGTCAGTGTTGGTATCTTTGCCCTTCTTTTTTTTTGGTGATTTCTGCTACCTTAACCTGATGCTCAGTCTGCTTCTTATCCTGAGCTTTCTTTTGTGCATAATAATTCTCTAAGCGTTTCTTCATACACTGTGCTATATCCTGGTCTCTCTCCCTCTGTTTCAGCACTTCCCTCTGCTTGTCCTGCCTCCTCCTCTCTTGGACTAGTCTCTCCTTCTCCCTTACAAGTCTCTCTTTCTCTTGCTGCAGTCTCTCCCTTTCCTTGCACAATGCCTCCCATTGCTGTTCTTTCTGCTCCTCTCTTGCCTGTCTCTCCTTCTGTCTCTGCTGCACCGTGGCTGTCTCTAATATTGGTGTGCAGCGACTCATTTTCTCTTGGTCCGAGTGGAATACTATCTGGTGTGTTGTCACCTGAGGTGACCCCTGATACTCTGCCTGATAATGATCCACTACTGTCACAGTGATTTCGGCTAGAGTCTTTCTGTCTTGCTGCAAGTCGTTCTGATCGTCTGAACTTTGGGGATGAGGGGTCATCACTTTCCCTGTGTGGACGACAGTCCACTCCCGGTTGCTCAGGCGGAGTTGTTCTCCGTCTGGGTTGCGGTCGGGGTGTTGGTCTGTCCGATCTGTTAGCTCTGCAGCAGTGATTAAGATGGAACCACACGTCCTTACCTTCAACTTTCAAGGCAGTAGGAGTGGCAAGTACAACTTTATATGGGCCTTCCCTTCTGGGTTGACTACACTTTCTTTTGAAGACCTTTACGTACACTTGATCTCCTGGTACTACCAGTTGTAGGTCTCTGGGAGTGTCAGCCCCCCTGTCTTCTATTGCACCTCTCACTTGTTGGAATATAAGCTTTGTGTCCATCCTCAGCGAGAGCAGTCAAGACAGCAATGGAGTCTTTCTGACATTGCTCTTTGGTGGCACTGCAGACTAACAAGTCATCAGCATACTGCAGCACTGTGCTTGGCACATCAAGATGCGACAGATCCTGAGTTAACACACGAATGAAGATTGATGGACTGTCAGCAAACCCTTGTGGGAGGCGTGTGTAGGTGTATTGTTGGCCTTCATAAGTGAACGCGAACAGGTACTGTGAATCGGGATGTAGCGGCACACTGAAAAAAGCAGAACACAGGTCAATAACCGTATACCACTGAGCATCATGTGGTATGTTTGACAGCAAGGTGTGTGGGTCTGGTACATGGCGTATTTCTGTGTCTACAACTGCATTCACTGGTCGTAAATCATGCACGAAACGATAGTCTTTGGAACTGGGTTTCTGGATGGGAAAAATGGGAGTGTTACATGGGCTGTCTGTTTTAACTAACACTCCGGCTTTCAGCAACCCTTCAATGGTAGGCCTGATGCCTTCGATTACCTGTGGTTTTAAAGGATATTGCCTCTGATATGGCAGGTTACAATGTGGTTTGAGAGAAATATGTACTGGTTGTGCTGATTTAATCAAGCCTACATTTGTTTTATGGGCTGACCATAGCTGTGATGGAACCTGTTGCAGCAGCTGAGTGTTTTCGTCAGTGGTTAGCATCTGCGTGGGTGTGTGTCTATCTACTAAAACCCTTTCAGCTATCACCTCATCTCCTGTCCTCACTGAGATTCTGATGTACTGCTTGTCTTTTGAAATGTGTATATGTGGATCAGAGGTGGTTGTCCACTCCTGCACTTGTAAAGCTTTCTTCACCATAGGCCCCAGATGATGGGATTCAAATCCTTCAGCTATCAGCAGCGTGACATGGGGGGTGGACCTTGACTCTTGGAACCATCCTGATAATTTCTCTGATAGGTGGACAGCCGCCGCTGCCCCCTGTGGTCACACATAGATGTTTTCGCTTGCAATTAAACAAGGTTTTCTATTAAGAACACTGTCCCAGCATTCTTGATAGTCTGTTTGAGTCTGGTTAGCATCATACAACATGGTGCAATGAAAGGGTAACGTGGGGGTATGAGCTTTGTCAAACTGTGTCATGATCCATGGTTCCCATTTGTTCCAGCATCCTTTTAATTGAGATTCAGTAGGTATTAGTCGGAGCCAGTATACTGCTGCTTGAAGATGGTTTCCTGTTATTTGCATCTGAGGCATTATTTTATGGATGGAGTTGTCTGGGAAATCTAAATACAGGCCTTCTTGTGTGCATTCAATTTTTGCCTGTAGGGGGCATAATATGTCTCTTCCAAGAAGATTAACTGGAGTCTGAGCTGAATAAAGCAACGGTGCTACTATGTACCAATGTACATTGGTATACAGAGCCTATACCAATGTACATTGGTATAGGCTCTGTTAACGGTATGACATGTGATGTCCCAGAGAAGCCTACTGTCCTTATCGATGACGATGAGAGGGGGAGATTAGAGCCTTCTTTTCCAATACATGAATATGTCGCACCTGTGTCTACCATGAAAGGGTACTCACGGCCCTGAATGTTGACGACAATGATAGGTTCTTCTCTTGGTTGTGCTGAAATGACTGGTGACATTGCTTCCCCCTCTGGCTTCTCTGGGCAACCCTACCATAAAACTCCCTAATGTTGGTTCAGCCACTCAGGGGCTGGACCTGTCCATGGATTGGTGGGGCAGTCCCTGCGCTGATGTCCTGGGTCTCCACATCCCCAACATCCTGGGGACCCCTATACATTAGTTGTGGGTTTACTGGTGGTGGCTGCAAAGCCTGAGCAGCCACATTAGTTGGTTGTAATTGGGAAGTCTGACCAGGTGCACCTCCGCCCCAGCCTCCTTGATTGATGAGTCTTCCTCTGGGCATTCCTTTTAAATTTACAACCTCCCTACTGTCTCCCTTCCTCCTTAGCTCTTTGTACACTTTATACACTGGTCGACCAAGGCCATTCTCACACACAAAAAGGAAGAGAAAAAGAAAAAAACTCTCTCACTTTGACCCGCTCTGTGGTCTTGTAATAAAACAAAAATTATTTCACTTTGATCAACTATATAGTTCTTAAAAAAAAAAAAAAAATCTTACTTCACTTAATAATAACCGGTTTTGTAACTTCTTGCCCTCAAGAGTTGCTGAGTGGTCTTTTTGCCCGTTCAGACCTGTTTCTTTCGTGATAATCTTGGATTTTACTCCAATCTTACTCAGGAGTATACAGCGGTATCCACAAAAAGCCACTTAGCGCTATTTTTGGCCTCTCCTGCCCGTTCAGACCTGTTTCTTTCGTGATAATCTTGGATTTTAATCCAATCTTACTCAGGAGTATACAGCGGTATCCACAGGGGCCGTAACTTATTCTCTTTATCTCACTTTTAACTATTTCACTTTGTTTCTCTCTAAACTCTAATCTATGACTCTAAATTCATACACACTTCACACACACACTCTTTCATGCCGCACCATGGTCACATGCGCTGTACTATCATTCAGTTTTCTCCAGTGATGTTAGAAATCTAAAAGCTTTATACACATTACACATTACAAATTTCAATAGGTTCTTTTCAGGAGAGAATTTTATCAGATACCTGAGACCTGGGCGGCTTTGGCACTGCACTCCAGACACAACCGGTTTATAGCAGAAAAAAAGGCTCTGCTTACCTTAGTTTGGTGGTCACCTTTGTGTCTGTAGCGCAGTCCAGCCTCTCCCCGTCCCTGGATCGGAACTTCTTCGCTCCTGGCTGGCTCGCCAATTGAAGTGGCGTGGATCCGTTAACAAGGCTGGGCCAGATGGCCTTGTAATTTGTCCAGCCCTTCGTAGTCCAATCCTCTATCAAGTCTTCAAGAAATTTATTTAGACTCAAAATATGAACAATAAAAAATCACTGGATTCTCTCTGAATCAAAGTACCATAAGAGTTTATTGACAATTACAGTGTAAAAGCACAATAAGCTCTGAGTTGTTCCGGAACCAACTGATTTTTGCTACTCAAACACCCCTTTATATACTGTTGAGATCCCCCAACCATGGTGGCACGTGGGGTAATCAGCCAATCTTCGACCAGGGTGTCCGGCATTGTCGGGAAATTTTGGGGATTGTCATGAATTTAGTAATAGTCACAGATTCACAGGGATAGTCAAGAATTTGGGAATTGCCTCAACTTCACAGGGATAGTCAAGAATTTGGGAATTGCCTCAACTTCACAGGGATAGTCACAAATTCGGGGATTGTCACAAACCCAGGTGTTTGCCCTCTTATAACCCCTTGGCCTACTTTTCACATGGGCTCTCATATACACAAGCTTTTAAACATTAAAACTTTATTCTCTATTTTACCAAACTATAAAATAAGAGAAATTAAAGAAATATAAAAAATATAAAACCAAGGTAGGGATCTTATACTACATATACTTGATAAGGAATGGGTAGAGCTCGGGGTGTTCTATCAGCTGTGACCTTGAGCCGTGTGTGTGTTCTCAGCACTCTGAGCCGAGTGTGTGTGTGTGTGTGTGTGTGTGTGTGTGTGTGTGTGTGTGTGTGTGTGTGTATGTGTGTATGTGTATGTGTATGGCCTACTGTTCACTCAGACTTATTCAAATCTGACAGTTAATTGTCAACAATCTATGTAAATGTAAGATTCTATAAAATGTAAGATTAAGGTTGGGATTTTTTACACTACAGGGGGAGATATGTTCTCTTCTCTTGGTTCTGGTCAATACACGTGCAGCAGCGTTTTGAACAAGCTGCAGGCTCTTGAAGGACTTACTGCTGCAGCCTGATAGTAATGAGTTACAGTAGTCAAGCCTGGACGTGACAAAGGCGTGGATTAATTTTTCGGCATCTATAAGAGACAGGATATGTCTGATTTTTGCTATATTGTGTAGGTGAAAAAAGGCAGTTCTCGAGGTCTGTTTTATGTGAGAATCGAGTGATAAATCAGAATCAAATATAACTCCCAGATCCTGGTGGTAAGTAATTTATACAGGACTAGGTGTTTCACACATTCCCAATATTGTGTGGGGTTACTGGAATCAGGCTCACATACATCTAATTGTGGTACTTGAGTGAGTGGAGCATGGTCCCTGAAATTTTCTCCCCTGAGCCTGTGTTTTTGTAGCACGTAAACGAAGCATTATGTGCTGGTTTAAAAGGCGGGAATTTGCCTGTTCGTGGACTGGTAGCTACCTGACAGCGATTCTCCCAAGTGAAGTTTTCATTCACTGACATAGTTGCTAATAAACAATGTACTGCGCACACCTGACATTTAAAGAAACCACTTATGTTAAATTGAAGCATTGGTCCCTTGAATCCTGCATCATGTGTGGGGTCGTAAGAAGATGCATTGGTTAGACAGGATGATCTACATGTCATGTTCAAAGGGGATCGAAACATACTCAGGGGGAATATGGAAAGACATGCATGCAATACAGCTTTTGTTTGATATAGATTGGACTGAATAGTAAGTACTGAAACCATAAGTTCTTTTGTAGCCAGGAGACTTTCAAGGGGCTTCCTAGTCGTTGTAACTTTTGCTCAATCGGTGGCGTTGAGCGACGCATGCGGTTGTGTGTGGGATAGGTGTCATTCAGTGTTTGTCTAGCATCCACAGATGTTCACCGAACCACAGAAGAGGAAATACAATGATGAGAGCTATGGCTGCTAGAATGCATGTTGTTCCTCTCAGACTGCATCCCGTCCGACGGAATGGGTGCCAGGGTCGTTGTCCTTCTGTAGCCCAGGCTTCATAAGCTGTGATAAAACTAAAAGAGAAG
>JAFBJQ010003560.1:10730-29925 GCA_016785345.1 Trinectes maculatus
AATCTTTCACGTGACCCGGAAAGAACTAATCATCTCGGTGACTGATTCGTTCATTTTCATGCAGTAAGTTCCCCGGCCACACGGCGGCTGCCCAAGCACAAAAAGAACAGGAAACAGAACTGATTCGTTCATGACTCAAAACACAAGTCTTTGAGATTTGTTCATTTGTCACGTGACAGCGGCTCAGCCTATGCGCAGAGCAGTACACCCAGAGATTCGTTCACTGAGTCGTTCACTCGAGTCGTTCTTTCGTTCATTTGTTGCGACCAGTATACACAGCGTTTTGTTCACACAGATCGGTCGCTCGTTAATTTGTCACATGACATTCGACATACATTATTCATTCATGAAATAATGAATAAGTGGTCTTCAATTCTTGTACATGTGCACACTGTTATAGTGTATACAGGGGGTCCTCGAGTTACGACGGTCGCGAGTTACGTTGTTTTTGTGGTTACGACACATCTCCCGTGAACTTCCTTGTTTCGGCTTAAGCGGTTTGCCCCGTAAATACGTACAGACTTCGCACGGGAACTAGTTGGTGAGCGCTCTCTCTGTCTCTCAGCGCGCCTGCCGGCTCTCCAGCACCTCCACAGCACAGCTAGGCTACTCTGCCTTGTGTTTTTTTATGTGAGAAAACACAGGGGGGTGCAGCGGCAACCGGTAAGGAGATGCACACGGACACAGATGGGTTCAGGATCGTGGCGATACCATAGGTTTATTCACAACACAGGGTCGACATGGTTAATATCAGAAATCTAAAGGAAATGCTCATTACACTCGCAATGTCAACCCCTACGGTGTGTCGAGAGGGACAAGAGGGACAAAAGGCAATTCACCACAGTAAACTCTTATTGTAGGGTGGGGTTATAGCGACATCTGGTGGCACAACTTTGTAACTACCTTACCTATGAATGTATGTTCCGATTTAAGTCGAAATTCGGTTACGACACATTCTCAGGAACGGATCTCCGTCGTAACTCGAGGACCCCCTGTATAACGCAGTGCGTTTACAAGTGTGTCGATAAATAAATACTTGATCATATAAACATGTTGATTTTGTGTTATAATCTGCCACAAAAATAATAATAAAATAAAATCACGTAACAACATTAATGTCACGTTCGGGACAATAACATTTTCGGGAAGTTGGGACTTAAAAGTTGTCATGAAATCATTGTCTAAATAAGTGACTGAGTTTTTCATTCACTCGTCCTGTAGCAGCTGCAGCAGAGATGCAGGAAACAGGAAATAGAACTGATTCGTTCACGACTCAAAACAGTGAGTCTGTGGCTGTGTCCGAAATCGCTCCCTAACCCCTATATAGTGCACTATATATAGTGCACTATATAGTGACCACGCCATTTTGTAGTGGTGTCCGAATGCTTAGGGATCATAGCATGTCCACTATATAGTGCACTCAGTGTATCCCACAATTCACCGCGAAATGTAGTGAACATCCAATGGTCACTAACCAGAGCAAGATATCCCATCATGCATTGCCAGAAATTCTCTGGGCTGCGCGGAAGTGAAAATGGCGGACGGACGGGAGAGAAATATACATAAATATTATAAAATATAACAAAGTACGAAAATAAAAAGTACAGGACAGTAATCAAAAGCCTCTAATTTAATAAAAATGCAGTGGTAAACAAACAAGTATTTTGTGAGACGACAATAATGTGGTACGTTTTAATTGTGCTACAGCAATGATGTAATTACTGGCGCCGAGACTAGTGTCCGAAAGTGTCCGAAAGATTTTTCTGTTGAGCTCACTATATAGTGCAGTACATTTATTTTCCTATGTAGGGAGTAGGGAGTAGGGAACGAGTGAGTGATTTCGGACACAGCATTTGAGATTCTTTCATTTGTCACGTGACAACCAGCTTAGGCTGTGTGCGGAGCAGTACACCCAGAGATTCGTTCACTGAGTCGTTCACTGAGTCATTCTCATTCATTTGTCACGTGACAGCGGCTCAGCCTATGCGCAGAGCAGTACACCCAGAGATTCGTTCACTGAGTCGTTCACTCGAGTCGTTCTCGTTCATTTGTCACGTGACAGCCAGCGCTGACTGTGTAGGAGCAGGAAATACGGAACTTCGCTCACTCGAGTCGATCATTTGTTGTGACCAGTATACACAGCGTTTTGTTCATACAGATCGGTCGCTCGTTAGTTTGTCACATGACATCCGACATACATTATTCATTCATGAAATAATGAATAAGTTGTCTTCGGTTTTTGTACATGTGTACACTGTTATAGTGTATATAACGCACTAAGTGTGTCGATAATTAAATACTTGATCATATAAACTTGGTGATTTTGTGTTATAATCTGCCACAAAAAAAATAATAAAATAAAATCACATAACAACATTAATGTCTCGTTTGGGACAGTAACATTTTCGGGAAGTTGGGACTTAAAAGTCGTCATGAAATCATTGTCTAAATAAGTGACTGAGTTTTTCATTCACTCGTCCTGTAGCAGCTGCAGCAGAGATGCAGGAAACAGAAAACAGGACTGATTCGCTCACGACTCAAAACAGTCTTTGAGATGCGTTCATTTGTCACGTGACAGCCAGCTCAGCCTGCCTGCTGTTTTGACAACGCCCACTAGAGGGCGCCATTGTTAAATGAACGAAAAGACTCAAAAAGATTCGTTCATTTTACCGTCCGAGATTCGAAGATCCGAGTCTGTAAAAAGACTCAAATTTCTCAACACTACTTCACACCCACTGACCCTCCTACCGCTGTCATAGCTGAATCATGGCAGGCAATCATAGTTGGAAAGAACAGGAAGTGATCTTGTACGTTCGAATTAAAAGTGGAGATGTAACACAAGCAAGTAGAGAGGACCACAATCAAGGTGATACATTAGTTTTACATAAAACATGTATATGAGCGATACAGTTCAATAAAAACGCGAAAACCATCTTCAAATGTGCATGTAGTGGAACCGTACAAACGGCGAATCTTGGCTTTATTTTGAAATATGCAAGTGAATATTACTTGTTGTATCGTAGCGAGCTTCACGCTTACGTAGCTGTAGAAAAAAGTACAGATCTTCGAAAGCTACTCGGGACTTGTCTATTTAAATCTATTAATTTAATTCTATTCTGAGACATGGAGGCGTTGTAGTGGAGAAACGACATCCCTTTTTTGGGATACGTTTGTACTTTTTACTTGTTTCTTTGGACACTTGACTACTTCCTGTTTTATGTGCACGGGATGTGGTACACATTAAGCAGGGATCCCAGCAGACTGGCCCTGGTGCTTTGGTAAGTTGGTGCTTTTATTGTATGTTTCCCCTATGGTGAAAACATCCCGTCAGCTCGTGCTGAAAACGCCACAGCAATTGTATCAGGACCTATGCCCTGCGTGTACACTGTTGTGCTACTTGTTCTGTTCGCTAGCAGCGTGTTTACAAAACCAGCCTCACGAAACACCGGAGCGTGGCTGTACGATACTTCATACTCACACCACATAACAGACCACAGATCTCAGGATCAGTGATCAATGTGAAATAGTATGTTAATACAACGCTACAGTTTCCTTGGTGTGTTCTGGCTATAGATCAATTTCATAGTGATTGTTGAATAATTAATTTGTGAAAAAGACTTGATCGTGACACGACAGTACCGCTCCTGAGAGAAGACCGCAGTGGTGGAGCTATCATGTCAGGGATTTCAAAGGCACATAGCCAGAGGACAATAGAGGAGTCCACCTCGGCCAAGCGTCCATCACAGAACTGGAGTACTGGAGCTTTTGTAGAATGACACTAATTCTGATGAGAATAGTATGTACAGTTTATTCGGTCAATGGTAATAATAACAATATAATTATTGTAATATAATTATAAATATACAAAAAAATATGTTAACTACGTTTTTTTCCCCGTGTGATAATAATTAGTCAACTGAATAAACCAAAAAAATGGCTAAAATATCTGGTTGGACCCACAGAGCCACAGTTGGATAACTGAAATTAATTTTTCTACACAAAACTGGAAAAGAAATTCTGTCATTTTTTAAAATACTCTGATTGACAGTAATGAATGGCTGTAATTATTCAGATTTCTTTTTCTCAGTATGTAGGAAATGGCAACTGCTCTCAGTGGCCGAAACCCTGGGGGACGTGGACAACAGCGAAGTAAGGGTCGTATTTTAGGCATAATCGATGCCATACAGGATGTAGTGGGGCCGCCAAAACAAGCCGCTGCTGACCGGCGGACTGTGGAGAAGACCTGGAAACTCATGGATAAAGTTGTAAGTTGGAGTGATAAACTCATCAAGCCTGTCTGACAGATGGTACCAGGCACTGTCTTTGTTCTAGATACACATGGAGACATGGGGCTAATGCCAGTTTGTCCATGTGAAAATATGTGCTCTTATTTTCTGATGGTATAATTCATTAATTTAAGCATTTGTTGTTTCTCCTTACTGTTGCACAGCATAGCTGGCACATACTTGTAAACTTGATAATGATAATGTTTGATAATGCATCCAAGGACAGCAGAAGATATAAGACAAATAAGAGAGAGAATGTTGATGTTTGTAATGTGGAAAACATGCCAAATGTAGCGTCAAGCAAACGTTCATCTGTGGATTTCTGTGCCAGGTCCGGTTGTGTCAGAATCCCCGACTCCATCTGAAAAACAGTCCACCATACATCCTGGATATTTTACCTGATGCATACCAGCACCTGCGTCTTGTACTGGGCAAATATGAGGAGAATCAGAGACTCACACAGCTTAGTGACAATGAGTACTTTAAAATCTACATTGATAGCCTTATGAAGAAATCCAAACGGGCCATCCGGCTCTTCAAAGAGGGAAAGGAGAGGATGTATGAGGAGCAGTCACAGGACAGGTAAAATAATTCCCGATGGAAAAAAGTTTTTTTTATTTTGACTGTTTTGTGCTTGTGTTACACAGAGGTATTGACAAGCCTGATTTTTCACAAAAAAGCCTTTTAAAAAGTGGTGATAATCCTGTGATGCCTCCCACACACAATTACTAAAAGGGATATCAAGCGATATCAATATGCTAATAATATTACACTTAATATATTAATGTTTTTCTAACCCTAACCTTTTAAAGCAACTTCAGGTAAGCTAGTTCCAAGGCTGTGCAGGTTTGTGTTGGTTAGAAGTGGAGATGCTGTCATTTAGTTGTTGTTGCCCATGTGAATGAATATAATTCAAATTGATTTTTCATGGTTGTTCCATTGTTATATTCACAGAGACAAAGAGACTTTTTGTGTTTTACCCATGTGTGCATCTGTACAGTTAAAAGGTTTCTAGTCTGGGTCTTATTGAATTGGAAACTAGTGATTGCCTAACTTTGTGAACGTTAGTGAATGGTTATTTGGGTCTGTACGTTGGCCCTGTGATTGAGTGGTCTAAATATTCAGGGTGCACCCTTTCTCTGAACCAGTGTGAGCTGAGATTGGCTTCAGCTGCTCAACACTAAATAAGTGGTATAGATAATGAACAGATGGATGAAGTTTTAAGCACTCTTGTCTTATGTACATTTTAATATATAGTTTTTAAGTGTTTTTATTCAATAAATAAATTACTGATAGAAAATACATATTTTTTAGTTAGTTTACTGTAGTTTGCCTTCCTTACTGGAAAGACATGCAGCAATCTGACTTTTTATCTATGACATATATCAATGACAGTGTTTGGTTCGCCTGACTTGGCGTCTTTACTTGAATCAGCCCACGATGATCACGATGGGTTCGATTAGTGTCTGACTCATGAGTGTCTCTGGAGTTAGTGGGTAGTGAAAATGGAGAAGTGAATGAGAGGAGAATTTGAGGGAAAAGAAAAAGTAGGGGCATATTTAGTAGGAGTTAAATTCTGCCATAATTTTGGGTTATCTGACCACAGTAGCTACTGCTGCTGCCTTTGCTTTCAGTGTATAGTTTAAGTCATGCTCAGAGGTCACTATATTGTTACACCATGATTAGAAGTTCCGGGAATTGCCAGAAGGGAGTTTAACATTTTTAAGTCGGCAGTTTTTTCTTAAACAACTTATTTTGGATTATCATCATCAAAAGTGGTTTGGATGATTTTGTATTTGCTTGGCCAGCAGATTTGAGGAGATTGACACCATGTACAATCCAGGTTCTGTGAACATTAAAATTATGATTGTTAAAAGTAAAGAAAGCTCTCTATAAACTGCTGCACATTGTGAATGCCATAATATAGTCTTTGTAATTTTGTGTCTAAAAAGAAGAAAGGGCCTTTGAAATTTGCACGCATTATGTTGCTCATTTAAAATAATAGCCTCAGATATGTAAGGATGATTCTGAGCTCTCTCTGTCTCTGTGACGGAAAATCCCCTTGCAGTTTACATCCTGTTCATATATTTCCTCTCTCTGAAACTCAGAAACAGTCACCCAGCAACTTTTTAATCCCCTCTTTTTTCATCTTTTTCCTAACCTTCTCTCAACTTGATTTATTTTGTGCCGCTTCTAATATTAATTGCTTCAACCTTAACCTGCAACATTATTATCAGTGTTCGTGCAGTCACAGTGGAAAAATGTTCCAAAAAATTGTTAAGAAATTGTTGAGTTTCTGAATTGTTAGTATTGGTGGGAAGTTGCGTTAAACTTTATTTTGTAGTCATTCTCCTGTTATCAGGAACTTCATGTGCTGCATCATATTTGAAGCATGTTTAAACTAAAGATCATAATTCTTGTTTAAAATCTAGCAAACAATTCTACAAATCACATCCTTTTCTGTGACTTCGATGATTACATTTTTATTTAGAAAAGTCACTAACATGTGAAACATTATTGGCAACAAACAATCATTTGTGACTGTTCCAGGCACTGATTTTATCATTCTTCCCTGTTTTTGTCTTCTCACTGTCATTTTTGTTTATTGCATTATGGTGAACTGCTGCGTTCTGAAAATCTGACTGACATTGATCTAGATCTGCAGACATTGTTACGACTGACATAGAAGGCTGCCGTGTGGCCATGTCAGAGGTGCTAGAAGAAAAAGGAAATGGTGAAAGGAAAAAGAAAGCAATCAACAATGCTTTTCTTTCTCCTACATTGCTGTTATTGGTAGTGCAACAATAACTATAATTAAAATGAATTTCATTTCTATTTGCTACTTTTGATAAACATCTACTCAAGCGAAATCTACTAGAGACACAGGTGGGCTGCATTACATAGACTTCGGCCAAAATATTTAAGACATCAAACTAAACCAGGGGGATATGTTGTATGTACTCGATACATCGCGGTTTGTTCCACGTGAGATGTATGAAATGACTATATCACGACCATCGAGTTCAAATTGTCAGTAAATGTTTTAAGGTGTAGGTAATTCTCTTTGGAGTTTTGCTTCTTTCGCTGATGCTCCATCCACAGCATGCGGCACACTCCCCGCCCATCCAGAAAACTCTCCTGCGCGCATGCTTTTTTTGTATTAGGAAAAGAGGGGGAGAACATGGAGAGAAAAAAAAGCGAAAAAAAAGTGAAAAGCCCAGGCGAGTTTATGAGTTACTAGGAATACACGCTACTTGAAAATGGAGATGGATGATTCGGTTCCGAAGAAACACAGCACTGGCTCTATTATCTGGCAGTGGTTCGGGTTTCGCCAGGAAGACGTAGAACAAAATACGGTTATCTGCAAAGTATGCTGCAAAACGGCAATGGTTTTGCGGAATTTAACATTTATATAGTGATTTAAAGGAGAAATCAGAATACCAAGATATTTACCATATATTGTGATATAGCATGAAAATATCGTGATATTCGTTTTGGGCCATATCGTGCAGCCCTACATCAAACCTTGTATATTAACCATATTGAGGCCTGCTCTTCCTTTCTTCCCCTCCACTTACTGGTGGCCATAGATGGACTGTATGAATGAGTGTGAATGGGTGGATGGCAAAACTATAATAAAAAGCACTTTGAGTGGTCTAAGACTAGAAAAGCGCTACATCTGATGTCTCTCTCCAGAAACTCCTGAAATCTCTCTTCAGAAACAAAGATATGTGACCTGCTGTGGCTTTGTGATAGTCTGTCTAGCACAAGTCTGCTGCATATGCTTGATTAACTGCTGTGATCAGCCCCCAGATCTTTCCTCCAGGCTACACACTATTGAACAATGGGTAAAACGTTAGCAGCCTGTTGTATAGTAATCAAAAGCGGCAGTGACTTTATTTTACTTCTTTATTTATTAAGTACCGCAACCCAGGAAAAACATAGTGGACAGCAATACACTAGTACACCGGCTCCAACTTCCTTATCTGCTTCTTCTCCTCTCTCCAACTGTACTCCCGGTGCCTCTAGCGTTCAGAAGGGAACACCACACAGCCACGGTTAGCCAAGGGCTCACTGCAGCTTGCGCTGCCTCACCTGAAGCGTCAATCATAATCGTTTCACTAGCACCCCCAGGAATAAGGTGGATAACCTTTATCAGAAAGGAAGATTCACTTTTAAACATAGTTAGTGATAATAAACAAAAGTTTAAAGTCTTAAAGGTATGTAGGTAGCGATATTCACAAAGATATTCAAAGGGTGGCAGTAAAGGACCTGCTGACCTGCCATTTAACAATATTAGAAGAAGAAGAAGAAGATGGCCATATGATATAAGTGACTAAAAGACTTAAAAAATGACACTGATTTTGCTTGCCTGATATACCCAGGTGGGGAGTTCCGAAAGCCTGAATGTCTGGAAGTTATACTGTTTATGCTGGGATAAAATAATCAAGTCTGGGAAAACGGTGTAGATAAAGTTTTCCAAGTCTACATAAGATAAAACTAGTTTGATTTGATGATCAGTCTCTTGTGAGCAATTCTTATTTTATTGAACTATTTTGGATAGGGCACGCAGGCTAGAAAAGATGTTGTTTACACAACTAGTGCTGAAATGAGAAGAGGTAATTATGACAACTCCACTATGATGTCACTAAACTTAAGAAAATTATTGGACATCAAGTTTTTGGTATTCAATGGATAGGACATAATGTGTGCACCAGGCATGAGCAGGACCAGAGCAGTCTCAGTACTGTAACAGGTGTAGAAACCAGGTTTCAAAAATCTGATTGCTGTTCTTGAAGGAAACTGGTTGACTGTATATCAGAATCAGAGGTGCTTTATTAATCTGCAGAGGGAATTTCTAAAGTTACAAACGCTCCTGAGTCACATAAGAAGCAAGTTAGAATGCAATAAGCATACAGTTTAAAGATATATATATGGTTATAGATATATAGATATAGTTTCCCTCAAAAAAAGAACCGAATGACAGAATATGAATAAGATAGCAACAAAATAAGGAGAAAAATGAGGAATTACAATCATTTACATATACACAACCAGTTGAAGTATACACAGTCGAGTTTGACAGTGTTACTCCATAATGTACTGAAGGAGAGTCCAGTAACGTCCTTACTCTAGACTCTTACTCTTATTCTTTTCTCCATCACCACTGTCACTGAGCCCCTGAGATAACTTGAAAAAAAGTAATACATGATACATGCAGGCAGCTGGAGAAGTTTGAATTCACAATACACACATGATAGGGTTTCAGTTCCTGTGATTCCACTCTAGACAGAACTGATGAAGACTCGTGGATGACAGGCGAAACGTCTTCTTTAAACTTGACCGAGTCCAGTTGCCTGCACACATTGAGTACTACTTTTTTTTCAAACAATACATTTTGTGTCTGGCCACACTGCAGACTCTGTCATGCCCTTTCCGTGATACATCCACTCAGCACATGTGAAGTGGTTTGCAGTGTATAGCATTTTTTAATATGCCTAACAGACACACCTTGAACAGCTTCCTAAGGTGATTGCTTCTGAATTAGATGGATTAAAGGTGCACTTTTTTTGTGGAAATAGTGTTGCAGACGCTCTGACACCTCTCTCTGCCGATCGTTTTCTGTTCCACCCTCTGAGACTGTGAATAAACCCTGATTCATGGTGCAGTGACATGTTGGAAAAACAGTCTCAGTATTTTCCAAATATTTGCTGTGACCCATGGTAATAACGACCACCTGATGATGATGATGACCTTTTAACAGGAACATTCTTGCTTTAAGATGAACAAAGAGATGGTGTTATGGAAGCATTGTATTTGAGGTACAATATGTCTAGCTGAATGAGCCATGTAGAATGAGAACATTGAATACATTTTGTGCCTAGCAAGTAACTAAGTTCTGGTCTTCTACTGCTCCTGACAGTTTATAATTTTAATTTTAGTTTATAAAAGATAAATTCTACGAAAGGGGTGTCCCTTTAGTAAAATTTGTCATGGCAGATTGTCCTAAGCAAATGTTTAGCAATGGGGGACAGTGACATTGATTCAGTGAGTTTCTCTCAGAACTCATATCACATCAAGTACATCCTTTTGATCATTGGAAAATACAGAGAAACCACTGATGTGTTTTGAGATCAACAGAGTGATCTCTATGCGATTGCTAAGGGCTCCAAACACCAAATCCAGTGGGCTCTAGAAAGCCTAGTCTCTCTCATGAGGCTCATCACAAACTTATCAAAGGCGGGGTATCGTGACTGTAAAAACAACAACAAGAGTAATCTCTACACACAAGGTAGTTTTCGAACAATGGACATGTACTTGTACTTAGTACGTGAGACCTTGTAGACAATATGATAAATAATCATGTGACAGTTTTGTTCACTTCTGTTTGCATTTGCTATTACAGATGTCTAGATGTGTAGTATAGATTTAAAATGTGTTTATCTGTTTAAATGTTGGAGTCCTGTTACCATCACAGACTGCAGGCAGATGGACTTAAGTGTTGTGATTGAATTACTGAGCTGAAGTGACAGGAAGCATTTCCTGGTGAATAATCTCACCACATTTAAGTCACTTCTCAGTATCACTGACTTTGTCAAAATAGACTTTCTTTAAATACTCATCATCTGAATGATAAACTTATATCCAATATATGTTACGTATTATACATAATATTTTATATGTCTTTTTCTAAATATAGAAAATGGGCAGGAAAAGCAGCAGGCGCCGTCTTTAATGTGGAATGTAGTGTCGTATCTCATACACATCCTCACATGTTGACACGTCACAGCAAGCAGTGGTGCTGTGAAGGTGATGTCAAATGTTCCTGTGCACGCCAGACAAGGCCTGAGCCTGAGCCAGAATGAGTAACCTCCAGAAAGTAGAACCATCTGGGGAGGAAGTGAAGCACTAGAGGACAAAGTCAGAGCACTTCAGTTAAAAGACTGTGTGTGTGTGATTATAACTTAATGAGTACCATTTTCAGAATAGCAGTATAGACTTTTCTATACACTAGTCTTCCTAAAATAGAAGTCTGTGTGCATGTGTGTGTCTGTGTGTCTGTGCATGTGTGCGCATGTGTGGTAAGAGTCTAGGCTTAGTAACTGCACTCAGATATTTGTACATGGCTCAGATTTTGTCCCACTTTGCAGTTTGCTGACAAGCAGCAGACACAGGGAAGTTTTATCTCCATGACTACACCAACTTAATTTGGCTTTTTTAACCAGATTTGACAAAAGATTTTGACAAAATAATGTCAATTAATTAAAAATATATGAGGTAAAGTAAATTGTTGCATATATATTCACAGCCTTCAGGTCAGTATTACGTAGATGCACCTTTTGCTGCAATCACGGCACTGAGTCTGCATGGATATATCTCAGTCAGGCTGGCACACTGTATACTACAATGTATCTCCATTCTTCCTTGCAAAACCAACCGATTGGATTGAGACCTGGGCTTTGACTTGCCACTCCAGAACATTCATCTCCAGAACATGATAATGGTTTTGTACATTATGTCCTAAAAAGAAAGTATATAAGTATACACAGATAAATTGGGCTTTTCTCAGTCAGTCTGAGCAATAGACAGAATCATGATCCTGCTGGAAAATGAAATACAGGGGGTCCTCGAGTTACGACGGAGATCCATTCCTGAGAATGTGTCGTAACCGAATTTCAACGTAAGTTGGAACATACATTCATTGTGCATACATTGTGCCACTAGATGTCGCTACAACACCACCCTACAATAAGTATTTACTGTGGTGAATTGCCTTTTGTCCCTCTTGACCCTCTTGACACACTGTAGGGCTTGATATCACGAGTGTAATGAGCATTTCCTTTAGATTTCTGATATCAACCGTGTAGACCCTGTGTTGTGAATAAACCTACGATATTGCCACGATCCCGAACGCATCTGTGTCCGTGTGCATCTCCTTACCGGCTGCCGCTGCACCCCCCGCCAGCCGTCCATTTCACATAAGTAAACACAAGGCAGAGTAGCCTAGCTATGCTGTGGAGGTGTTGGAGAGCCGGCAGGCGCGCTGAGAGACAGAGAGAGCGCTCACCAACTAGTTCCCGTGTGAAGTCTGTACGTATTTACGGGGCAAACTGCTTAAGCCGAAACAAGGAAGTTCACGGGAGATGTGTCGTAACCACAAAACAACGTAACTCGCAACCGTCGTAACTCGAGGACCCCCTGTACATGGACGCAAACTCTTCTGTTTTTGCATTCAATCTAAATCTTTCAGATTTAATTAGTACAAATTTTCATTTGTGTTTTTTAACTAAAATGAGAGCTCCTCCTCCCTCTTTGCCCTCTGTGTTTCTCTGTCTTAATGGGCAGACATATGTTGCTCTTTTCTGTGGCAAATGATTTGCTAAATAATTGATGCTAATAACAATCATTTAAAACTATTAAATCAGCAGCTGAGTGTCCTGCTCCCATTACAGTTTCATTCTCATTACACACACACACACACACACACACACACACACACACACACACACACACACACACATTTCACCTTCTGCCTTGTGGTTGCAGCGGCATGTGTAGGATCGGAGACATATCTCATTTGTCTGATAGTCCTTTTATGAAGACATTAATGTCCCTTAAGACCACTCAACTTTGACTATAATTCTACTGTCAGACACACACAAACACACACACGCACACAGGGATAACAAACACTGGTCTGTCCTAGATTAAAGCTAATAACTTGACTTGATAATCTTGTAATAAAGGCCCCGTTGTCATCCACTCCTTAGTCCCCCAGCTCTGAGCATTCAGGTCTCATATTTATGGTTGTGTCTTTTCCAACAGTTTGTTGTGATTTTGTGTAGTTTGTGTAACTAACATTAATAACACACACTGGCAGTAAACCTTTGTTGATCTGAAAACATTTTCCTTGCTGGTTTCTCTTTCCTTTCCTTGAAAAAATGCTAATAAATTAAACTGTCATGAAACGCACAAATAAATAAATAAATACATTTATTGATGCATCTACTGCAGTTGATCTGAATTTGTAGACCACTACCAAGTGGCCCAGATGATCAGATGGAAACACATAGTGTGTACTGTTAGGTAGAGGAACAGTTGACTGTGTGACTGATATAATTTGGGTGACAGGAAGCCAGTAGGAATGGAGATAATGAGTGGTTGAGCAGCACAAGTGCAGGTGTCACCACAACAATGGTACAGTATAACACAGTATGAGCCGGTGTGAACAAATTTGTGTTTTAGTTTAGGTTTAGTAAAACTATTTCACTGGTCACTCTGTTTCAAGGGAGGCTGTAATGAGACAGCTCAGTAAATGGTGGGAACACAAATACCAAATCACAAATAACTGAAAATACAAAAATAGAGTTTTCTTTTTTTTGTTTGATTGCATTACATTGCTGAGCCCTCCTCAACAAAGAGTATGGAAATCGAGTTCCAGTCGGATTTATTGCATAATCATCTGAAGCCTTTGCCTCTCCATCCGAATGGGGAGTTTTTGTCTGGCCATCTGTTGATTAGAGGGCTAATAGTGACTGGAAGAGTATTAAATTATTGCAATGGGCTTGGCTTTCTTAATGCAGGCACACGCACACATAGACATATGGCTTTGTCTGTAATCATGGGCAACCTGAAGTCTTTTGGGAATAAGATGGTCAAAGGGTGTGCACTAATCTGGACCCAGATGTAGTATTGGGAGAGCTGCGTCATTTGGCTGCATGTCTTATACCACAGTGCTTTCATATTTGGCTGTAGGACCATCCCGGTGGACAGCTACTGTTGAAATCGCTGTTTATGTCCCACCATCTGATGAAGGAGCAGCGTGTGATCCTGTACAGCACTGTTACCAGACTACAGTTCCAATACCCAGAGACATTTGTGGGCATTGTAATGTTGTACTTTTGGACTCCACTCTTCAAAAGTCTCACCAATTTGTTGACAGCAGCACCTGTGACAACAGGACGCTTGACCTTTTGTATATAACAATATGAATACAGAACCACTGCCCTTCCCCACCTTGAAGATCAGATCACATGCCTGTCCTGTTAACACCTCAGTATGTTCCTGCAGTTCAAAGGCAGCTTGCTTCCACAAGGACTGGAGGAGTGAAGCCCTACGGGACTGCTTTGGAACCAGGGACTGAACTGTGCTCTATGAGCCACATGGGAAGGAAGGAACAACCTCATGGCCTAAATCACAGAATACAACCTCTGTATGGATACTGTTATCTCAACCTAGACTATACGCTGTGGTGGTGTGGTGACTTGAACACTCTGCTGAATGAGATGAAGAAATCCTTCAAATCTGGTGAGAAGGATGGAGTTGAAAATGGTGTAGCGTGAAATGAGGTTAGTACATAGAAGGTGTAAGGACTCCATTAAACAGAAGCTGGTGAACTCAATCAAGAATGTGTGGGTGGTTGTGAAGCAGATGAGTGGCTTTGAGTTCAAAGACTGCCAGGACAGAATTGACAGACAGGGCAGACAGGAACCTGGATTTATTTTTCAATAGGTTCAGCTCACTTTCTCCAAAGCCACCTTTGCTGAGTACCCTGGATCAGTATCCCCCTATTCAACCTCCATGAGAATGACTATACCCCTATCATGACTGTGCTGTCCAGCCAGGGGCAGAGACAGCTAGAGAAACTACACCATGAAAAAGCTGTGGACCCTGATGGCCTGATCAGCCATGGGGTCCTTAAGTCCTGTGCAGCCCAGTTGTCCTGCAACACATATTCAATTTGAACATGTTGTCAGATAGGCCCCAGTTTGTTTGGCTGGTGAGATTCCTGTCTGATGTGATGGTTAGTAACATGGGTGCTCTGCAGGTGAGTACTCTGTTACCATTTCTATTCACTCTGTACACCTCTGATTTTCCGTACTACTCTGAATCATGCCACCTGCAGAAGTTCTCAGATGACTCTGCTGTGTTTGGATGTATTGAGTAGGAGTTGGAGAACAGGCAATTTGTGGAAAAAGTTGTGGACTGGTCAAGAGGAATCATCTGCTCCTACATATGAATAAGACCTGGGAGATAGTGGTTGATTTTAGAAGGACGAGAATCATTATAAAACCATCAAGGGAAAGGAGGTCGGTACTGCCAGAGAATACTTAGGTGTCCACTTACCGGTACACATGCCATTATATTTTATTTTACTACAACCTGCAAATGTATGTATGATTATGAATTGATTTAATATATGCATTATATTTAATTAGTTTACCAGTTATTAAATATGTTTTTGGTACTGTTAACTGTTGAATTTTATTTGTCTATTTTATTAAATAGCTTGCACAGATTTAATTGTGCTTATCAGTTACTTAATTGTTTTTATGTGTATACATATCAACTTATATGACATTAATGAATGAATTATGAAATTAAAGCTTTTGATTTTTAAATATGCCTTTGATACAAAAAAATTAAATAATAAGAATCTATAAGAAATAATGGTAACAATATTAATAGAATATTAATAGTAGCGATTGATTCTCAACTGTTGACATGACTGGGAAAACATAATTTGCTGATACTTAAATCCATAATCTAGATTTATGTACGTTTAAAACATGAAGTATTTGTCCTCTCACTGCTGGGTGGCTGGTAAGCGGCATGGTGAAGCACTCTCTCCCCAAGACTCTGAAAAGCTCAAACGTGTAAACTAATAATGGTCCTTGAAAGAGTCTCTTGAAGTTAGGGCTGGGCGATAAACCGAAAATTTACCGATACCGAAATTTACGACGATAACCGAATTCATTTTGCCCATGTCGGTATAGTCGGTGTTTAAAAAAAAAGAAAAGTGGTTTTCCAAGGGATGGTGGTAGTTATCGTCCATTTATCGTTATCGAGGTGAACTGCTCAATTTATCGTGATATTGATTTTAGGCCATATCGCCCAGCTCTACTTGAAGTTGTAGCAACCAGTATCCACAGTTATTTTTTAGGTGACAGAGCAAGATACAGTTGTGATTGGTGTGAAAGAGTGAGTCATAACTTGAGAAAAACATATGTCTTCTGGATGATATCAGGTTTGTTCATGTGACACACAGCTTTAAGACTGATATTTTTAACATTTTGGGCTGCTACGACTGCTAGATGCTTCTTCAGGCGGCACTTTTTATGTGTGACAAAAGAAATATACTAGTCCGTCGGAAACATATTTTCCCCTGATTGTATTCACTATTTGTACATGGTTCTTTGACATAGTACATGCAGCGCCTTACAGATTTAGTCACTTTTTGCTTGTTTGTCTGTCTGCTGCATAACCCAAGTGTCTGGCTGGACATTCTCCTTCAGGATTTTCTGGTAGAATTAATTGTTCCATCGATTACGACAAGTCCAGGTCTTGAAGCAGCAAAGCGGCCCCAGACCATGACAGTACCACCACTGTGTTTGACTGTCGGTATGATGTTCTTTTTCTGAAATGCTGTGTTAGTTTTACGCCAGATGTAAAGGGATGCACTCCTCGGGATGCACTCCAGTAGACCTGCTTAAGACATTGTTCTGGGTTATTTTGTGACCTCCTGGATCAGTCATCAATGTGCCAATCCTGGAAAGGTTCACCACTGTTCCCTGTTTTCTCCATTTGTGGAACTGTGCTTCGGTGGAGTCCCAAAGACTTAGAACCCCTTCACAGACTGATAGATATCAGCCACTTTGTTTCTCATCTGTTCTTGAATTTCTTTAGACCGGGGCATGATGTGTTGCTTTCTGAGATCATTTCGCCTACTTCCTGTTCCCAGACAGATTCTGTTTATGTGATTTCTTGATTCTACAGGTCTGGTAGTTGTCTTGTGTGGGTGTGGCTAGTGGAGTTGAATTCAGCTCTCCAAAAAATCTGGTCAATCACAGTTAATTCATGGTCAAGGGGGATGGGGGAATTACTTTTTCAGTGGTTGGTTCTTATTATTTATTAGTTCACTATACTACTCTCTTTTTGACCTTTCCTCTACAGAAGGAACCTGACCAAGCTGTCTCTGATCTTCAGTCACATGCTGGCTGAAATTAAAGCCATCTTCCCTGGAGGACAATTCCAAGGGGACACATTCAGAATCACCAAAGCTGATGCTGCTGACTTCTGGAAGAATTTTTTTGGAGAAAAGTAAGCTTTACCTAACCTCAGATTTTTTTTTTGCATTGCTTTTTGGTAGATTAAAATATAAGATATCTGAGTGATCAGCTGGCGTAGCTGTGGGGCTGCAATGCTTTTCTATGGGGCGCTTTTCTATTAGCGTCACCTCAGCATAGTACGGCACATTACGGTATGGTTGGTTTTCCATTACACTGGAGCAGTGTCGCTACATGGGCGGAGTCTTCCCCTGCTTCCTGAAAGACACAGGGAGCGGGGGAAGGGGGCTGGGCTGTGTACGTGGAAACTGCATGTTACACATCAACAACAACAACAAACTCTGTCTAATGGAGTGAAATAAATAATGATTAGAGTAAAGAAATGATATTGGGAAGATATACACAGCCACTGGTAAATATTTAATAAAGCAGTGTTAAATTCTGTTATTTTCCAAAGCTGTAACATGACGTATATGGTTTTAATTTGCCTTTAATAAAATCGCACATGTGAAATCGCGATTTCAATTCTCAAACAATAAATTGTACCTGGAAACCACCGGACCAATCCTGTGAAGCAACCCGCTGACGTCAGATTTTGGGTAGACTCAGCACGCTTGGAACCACAACCGAGTGGTTCCAAAGTTGGAACCGTTTTCGCCCGCTGGGGCCAAGTGGAAAAGCGCACAAAGCCTGCTGAGGTGGCGCTAGTGGAAAAGCGCCCTGAGCACTCTCTAACACAGAACCAATTTCAGAAAAAAAAATCATTGCTTTAGCTTTGCATATTTTGCTTTACCACCCTGTACAGATGATTTTCTACACTCTTTGTATTTTCACACACAAGCACACAATTTCTTGCATTCCAAAATGCACATTTCAATAATTAAAGCTGCATTGTTTGATGACTCATTGCAACAGCAGTCTGGTGATAGGCTGTACCCCACTTCCCACTGATAAGTTGTTACTAGCCAATCAAAAAGATAACAGTACTAGATGAATGTTTGAAGATATATGACAAAACAGTGTCTGAACAAATTCTTGTAACTATAGTTTTATGATTGGACTTGTTGCTCTCCTGCAGGACTATAGTGCCATGGAAAGTCTTCCGACAGTGCCTTCAAGAACTACATCCCATCAGCTCCGGCCTGGAGGCCATGGCCCTCAAATCCACCATCGACCTCACTTGCAATGACTACATTTCAGTATTTGAGTTTGACATCTTTACACGCCTCTTCCAGGTTGGTTGAAACAAAACCCAGGTTTCAGATTTGTGTTTCACATAATTTCTGTATAAAATTCCTGTACACACAATATGCCACAAAAGGCATGCTACTGGTATGACATAACATACCATAACACAGGATACAGCACTGGTATCGGACCCGCAGAGTTCAAGGAGTTTGCTGATGCTAGTAGCAGCATGACACAACCAACGTGTAACCCACGGATGGTAATCACGATACTCGCTGATACTCAAACTGAAGTACTCGTACTCGTTCTGGGGAAAATAGGTATCGGGACACCTCTAAATTCCATGGATGTCTTACACATATATTTAAGTGTATTCACAGTGGCAGGATTGAGGAGTGTGTGTAGGCATTAGAATCTGTCTATATGTGAGTAGAAGAGGAAGGAAATGTTTATTTGTGCACAGCCTGTGTGTGTGTGTGAGAGAGAGGACTGGAGAAAATATTTGCTTGCCAGGATGTGGATAATATGTATTTCATATTTGGGCAAAATATGAATTCGTATGAAGTCAGCTTACCATTTATTACGTCTATGTTGTTGTGATGATGATGTAACCTACACAATTGAAACAGGTGTATAATCCCTAATATTATTACC
>JAFBJQ010003560.1:30082-40842 GCA_016785345.1 Trinectes maculatus
GGACACAACTAAATGTAAACCGCTTCATCAAACGTATCAGTTTGACTGTGAAGCGCTCTCAGCGCTGCAGAGAGTGCCGGCACCTCCACAGCTGTGTTTACTTATGTAAAATGGCCGGCGGGGGAGAGGGGGGGGATTTCAACCCCTACGGTGTGTCAAGAGGGACAAGAGGGACAAAAGGCAATTCACCATAATAAACTCTTAGTTTAGCATGGTGTTATAGCGACATCTGGTGGCGATAATATGTATTTCATATCTGGGCAAAATATGAATTCGTATGAAGTCAGCTTACCATTTATTACGTCTATGTTGTTGTGATGATGATGTAACCTACACAATTGAAACAGGTGTGTAATCCATAATATTATTAGTTAAAACATTATTGGGTGGTCTGTTTTACAGCCATGGGGATCAATTCTGAGGAACTGGAATTTCCTGGCAGTGACACACCCGGGCTACATGGCCTTTCTCACCTATGATGAAGTGAAAGCCCGACTGCACAAGTACATCACCAAGCCTGGAAGGTATGGTAAATGTTTGTGCATTTTCAAGTCCTAAATACTTGGTTCATTCCAACAAGAAGTCAGGTTGATTTTTAAGCACTATTTTTTCAGTCTTTCCAGAACTGTTTCTGTCAGTGTTGATGTGAACAATAAAGTGCACCCTAATGAATGACTTTTCAAAGAGACTGCAAACATTTCCATTTTTCCATTAACGTAATCTTTGTGAGGCAAACAGACTGACATATTGTAACAAAAGGCAGAGGTTGCAGGCTGCAAATAGCATGTCACCTCAGGCTCATTAACACTGTTGCTGTGTATGTGTGCGTGCGTGTATTTGTTCATGTATATATGTGTTTTGTGGTATACACATTGGTTCTAGAAACAAATGGTAAAAAACTGAGGTATGGTGAGGGATTCTTACCGCCACATGGCACATTCCAAGTGGGGAAGAAGCTGCTTTTTTGGCCTTGAGTTGAGCCATGAATGTTCAGTGATTAGCCCTTTTTGTGTGGCAGTGTGGTAGAGCGCATGGAAAGTTCTTTTAAGAGTCATTTAGATACAAAATACAAGATGATCTCATATGATTTAAAAACTGATAGCGGAAATGAAAAATTAATAACGAGACCAAACTACTTTTAAAATTTAAGGAGATAATCCTTTATTTGTTCCATTATGGGGGTGATTTACTATGGGGAAACTACAGTACTTACAGAAACAGTACCAAACCAGACACTCAATACGAGCTAAAAAAAAAACCAAAGTAAAGAAAAGTAAAGTAAAGAATAGTAAAGAAATTTAAACCAAACATATAACAGCATATGCAGAATTTAGTACAGGGGGTCCTCGAGTTACGTCAGTCGCGAATTACGTTGTTTTCGTGGTTACGACACATCTCCTGTGCACTCCCTTGTTTTGGCTTAAGCGGTTTGCCTCGTAATTATGTACAGACTTCGCACGGGAACTAGTTGTTGAGCGCTCTCTCTGTCTCTCAGCGCGCTCTCCAGCACCTCCACAGCTGTGTTTACTTATGTGAAATGGCTGGCCGGCTGGCGAGGGGAGGGGGGGGGGGGGGGCAGCGGCAGCCGGGAAGGAGATGCACACGGACACAGATGGGTTCGGGATCGTGGCAATACCGTAGGTTTATTCACAACACAGGGTCTACACGGTTGATATCAGAAATCTAAAGGAAATGCTCATTACACTCGTGATCTCAACCCCTACGATGTGTCAAGAGGGACAAGAGGGACAAAAGGCAATTCACTTATTTTAGCGTGGTGTTGTAGCGACATCTGGTAGCACAATGTATACACAATGGCACAATGAATGTATGGTCCGACTTACGTCGAAATTCGGTTTCGACACATTCTCAGGAACGGATCTCTGACGTAACTCGAGGACCCCCTGTATTCTGCAGACACAAACTGATAACAGCATTGTTGCGTTCAAAGACTTAGGTGCATGTGGTTGACTGGTAACAGAGCTGGATGTACAGTTTTATAGCAGTAGTAAGGAACGACATGTATACTGTACGTCTCCTTCCGACACTGTTACTAAAGTTGCCCAGTACTGTGATTCTGTCCTGCAGGGGGTGGGACTGATTGTCCAGCAGAGATGATTCTTGAGCTATCATTCTTCTCTCTTCTACCACCTCCAGTGGTTCAAGGGAGCATCTCAGGACAGAGCAGGCTCTCCTGTCTTTGTGATTAAAAGTAAATAATGAAGTGCATTTTCTAACTTGTATGTATGAGCTATGTGTATCTGTCAATTCTCTCCAATTCTAACAGTTACATCTTCAGACTGAGTTGTACGCGACTGGGCCAGTGGGCCATTGGTTATGTGACGAATGATGGCAACATACTGCAAACCATCCCCCACAACAAACCACTGTTCCAAGCCCTCATTGATGGCTACAGGGAGGGCTTGTATGTAACCCATTACACCACTGTTTTAGAACATCTCTTCTTGATCCAGTAGAGAGAGCCAACAACTATAGGGAACTATGATTTTTCAAATATTGATTATTATTCTGGCTAAATAAATTATTTAGCAAAATGTATTTGCTGTAAAAAAGAAAGCAAAAAGAGTTGCACAGTTACTAGAACTGGTGATTTGTATGTTTCACCTTTTATTCTGTGAAGACATATGAATAACTAATATAATTTTTATATCTGCTTATGGCTGATATTTTGCTCAATTTAAAATCAGTTATTTCATACAGTATGTATTTTCATGTCAATAATACCCAGATACTACCATTAAAATTCATATTCTTTCAGTGAAATGCATTCTTAATAAAACATTCTCTAAAATGCAGACAATGGTGTGATGAAAATATCTTTAGCAACTATATTTTTGGATGTTTCCTTGAGCATTTTTACTCCTCATTTGCAGCTACTTGTTTCCTGATGGCCGCAGTTACAATCCTGATCTGACGGGTCTATGTGAGCCGACACCTCATGATCACATCAAAGTCACTCAAGTGAGTTTGTGTGCTTGTGTGCAAAAATCATTACATTTGTTAGTCTCACAAAGCCATTCTATCTCATTTTTGGACAGAAGAAAATATTCACTAAGAAAAGTCAGGCAAGCCACATGGTATAGAATGTGTGGGTTTATTAAAAAAAAAAAAAACTTTCAGACTTCCCAAGTTCTTAAAATTATGTAAAAACCTGTTGTTTGATGAAGCAACGTTGTCTGACAGATTGGATTTCTGCTTGTCAGAGATTTATTCTGATTAGGTTGTTAGGTAAATAAGGCCAAAACTTAATTGACTGTCCAGAAGTGCTACCATATTTTTAGTGTGACAACTAGCAGTGGAAGCTCAGGGCTCTCAAGTCTCACGCACTGAGCGTGACAGTCACTCTTTTCGGTCTTTTGTCATGCACTCCCGCCACACATTATATTTCTCACGCTGAAAAATTTTCTCTGGCATGCCGCTATCGCTAGGGAAATGGCAGTAAACAAGCCTGTCAAGCCTACCAGTCAATCAAAAAAGGAAAGGGGCAGGCTACGCAATAGTCAATCAGAAGCACTATTGTGTCTGGGTAAGCTGATAATGCAACAACCAATGAAAAAAAGCATTGTGTGGAATTCTTCACACACATACACTTATTCAATTGAATAAAGACTTTGTATTTGGTTTAATTGTCAGTGCCATACTTCTTCTGCAAGTCTGATAACAAAACACTAACAATATTATATATTATTATATTATTAATGAAAGTCCCCTTCCCCATTCCTGAGACCTGTCCAACCCGCCCCTCCAAAGGGGTTGGGGTGGGGGGTGTCACTCTTGTTTAAAGTATAGTGATGCCTCCCTAAAGCAGTTTCAACAGTAATGTGTAGAGAAATTAGAGGCTGGTGTTGTGTGACTGAATCTTTTAAATCGTGATAATTTGAGTGTAGTCCTAACAGGAGGACACATCGTTTGTTGTGTGATTTTTTTTTTTTACCTTAACAGAGATAAAATATACATTGTCATAATATAGGTATGTGTATTTTGTGCCTGTGCATAGATTGCCTGATGACTGAAAGGACTTTGCTCTAACTTAACAGGAACAGTATGAGCTCTACTGTGAAATGGGCTCAACCTTCCAGCTTTGTAAGATCTGTGCTGAGAATGACAAAGACATCAAGATTGAACCTTGCGGTCATCTCATGTGTACTTCCTGTCTTACCGCCTGGCAGGTAATAAAATAAACCATACATTTCATAATGAATGCATAAACTGTTGTTACCATCACATTTTAACGGGTGGATTCATCTACATCTTTGACTGATTGCTGCTGCAATTACACATACAGTTTACTGTGTATAAAGTATTTCCAGTGTTGCTCTGCTTCCTGCTGTGTGATTTATGCCGTGCCTGTGCTTTTATAGCATACAGTCCTACAATGCTGAACATGTATGCATATCAGATGATCAGCAGTGTGTGATCGTCTAATATTTTTCTTCCCCAAATGGGTCATTAGCATTGAATTCAGAATCCCTCTGCCACATGTTTTTAATACCCCGAATATTAGGGCTGGGTATTGTTAAGAACCTCACAATTCGATTTGATTTCAATTCGTTGGGTCACAGTTCGATTCAATATCGTTTCGATATTGATTTAAATGCTTTAATATCGATTTAGTAATAAGTAGAACTAAATAAATAGTACCTATTGATGATTTTAAAATAATTATTTATTTATTTTCCTGCCCATATGAACAGTCATGGTATACATTACATTAACCTTGTATACAACAATGGAGACAGTATAAAAGTATATATGAAAATATCTATAGATTTATATTTATTGGTATTTGACAAACATTACATTTTTCCTTGAAAGGAAAGTCAATGACAACTAGCGACCACTACATACAGTTCTGTATATACCGTATTTTCCGCACTATAAGGCGCACCTAAGAGCCTTCAATTTTTTCAAAAGCTGACCATGCGCCTTATAATCCGGTGCGCCTTATATATGGATCAATATTGAGCCGCAACAGGTCTCGCAACTACGGTAATCAGCCGCCGACTCCATTTTCCCCCGTAGAAGAAGTAGTGCGCGGTGCATGCTGGGATATATAAAACGGCGTTTCATTTCCATTTGTGTGTTTGTGTAAAGACCCTGAAATGGCTCCTACTAAGAGACACGCTTACAACGCACAGTTTAAACTCAAGGCGATCAGTCACGCAGTAGAACACGGGAATAGAGCAGTAGCGAGAGAGTTTAACATTAACGAACACACGTTCACCAAGACGGGGAAACAGCGCCGGACGACATACGCCACTATCTGCCAGTGGATCGCAAATGCCTGGGCTGATATATCAGTCTCAACTGTGGTCCGAGCTTTCAGGAAGGCAGGAACTGTCACTGAACTGCCAGACAACAACAGCGACACTGACTCGATTAATGATGAGACGGAGCCGGGCGTGTTGGATGCCGCATTCGCCCAGCTGTTCAATTCGGACACTGAAGAAGAAGAATTCGAGGGATTCGTAGATAAGGAATGAACTGATAAAGTGAGCTTTACGTATTTCTTTTGTGTGTTTACAGTTGAACAAGGTTGGTCATATTGTGAATATGGACATTAACGCGTGAACAACATTGAGTTATTATGCTATTGCTTTAGAGTTATTATTTGAGTTATTATTGTTATTGTTATTGCTTTGCACTATTACGAGTGTTACTATATTGTGATTGCACTAACGTTTAATTTACCGTAACAGCATCAGGATGTTTTTTACGTGTTTACTGAATGGAGGAAAAGTTCCCCTCCACTATGTGATATAAATGTTGCACTACATGTTATACCTTGCTGTTGTTAAAAGATAAACTGTGTCACGAAAATACTAATACTTTACCTCGGAGAAAATAATAAAACAGTTGTTTATTCATTTTGGGAGTGAATGGAGTTGTCAGAAAGCTGATTTGTAATCTATTAATAAAGTTTGACTGACCTATCTGACTGTTTTGTTGACATTCCCTTTAGCGCAGCACCGTCTAATGGATGCATAACGTAACCCCAGCCTCTACTGTAGCGCCTTATAATGCGGTGCGCCTTATATATGGTAAAAGTTTTAAAATATGTCATTCATTGAAGGTGCGCCTTATAATGCGGTGCGCCTTATAGTGCGGAAAATACGGTACTAGCATATTAGGATTAGCTTTAATAGTGTCGGCTCTGCTTTCAGCAGTAATGCAGACCTGCTGTTTCCGCTACAAACGCTGCATTACTGAATTCATGCTCTTGTGATAAACGAGCGCCATACCACACTGGATGCTTTGTACTGTATTATTTCTTCTCGTTTTAGTGTCAACACACTTTTGACAGTTTCTGCCTTTCAAATCGATTCAGAGGATTTTCTGAATCGATATTGAATTGGAAAAAATATACTGCAATGCACTGATAAATCTATATTTTTATCCAAGCCCTATTCAATACCCCCCTGGGCATCTGTGTTCCAGAACTGCACTAGTTCTACACTATCCCTATATTACTGATCTTTGACAGGGTGACACATATTTGACCTCTGCAGCCCTGGACTTAAGTTCCCAAACCTGGCTTGCTACCACAATTCTGTACCAGATATATTTTGAATTGCTTTCAAGTTCACAGGGGTCAAATTTAAATACCGCAAGACCGTAGACATACTAGTGTCACAACAATCACCCACGGTGATAATTCGTGGGTTATCGAGAATCCCAAGAGAGCTGCAGATACGGGGATGTGTGGTTCAAAGAACAGGATTTATTTATAGAGTGAAAGTAACAGTCTTAACACAAAAGAGCCTTTATGTCCGTGACGATAGAGAGTGTTGATTCAGAGGGCTGCACAATGGCGAACAGAGAAGCTGAGCTGGTTCCGACAGCAACACGGAGGCAAGTTAACTGCAAGAGAAAGGTCAATAAACAAAGAACCATGGTCTCTAGGTCTAGGTCTCTTTTATAACAACAGGTGAAGGCTCTTTCCTGTGCTGTAGTAGTACTAAAAGAAAGAGACTGAAACTATTGTTAATACTATTACTATTTTTTTCAAATGTCAATAGAAAATGATTCAGAGGTTTCATTAACATTGTTAAAATGAATGTTAAATGAATGTTGAATATCTTTGGCCTGTTTCATTCTGTATTTTCCTGAACCATCAGCAGTGTGATTTAAAATATGGCTTCACAGCTTAAGTCAAACCTTGGCTCCCAGACTGCAAGACAGATGTATGAAATGTATTTGTTCATAGGATCTTGACCTCACTGTTCACCGGAGTCAGAATTTTTGTCTTCCAATTCCTTCCAATGTGTTTGAGCTGAAATGAGGAGATATGATTGCACCAGAGAACACTTATAGCTTACACAGCATTGGAACAGTGATAGTTGAGGCCAGGGGGGCTGTGCACTTGATGTGGACAGAACAGCTAAGGGTGATGATGAGGCCTGGATTCTCCAGAGACTGGAGAGTAGCATCAGTTGACTAGACTGAATTGATCAGACTTGGGATGGTCAGGGTGAAGGCATACGAGTAAGGCTTATTTGTGCACTTGTGAGTCAGCGATGTTGTAGGACTGTGGTAGGACTGCAATTCTAACACTGCACAAAGCAGGTGAAATAATGAAATTGCAACTTAAAGCCCAAAAATAACAGTGAAAACAATGAGTACAAGACTTGCATAATGTGTAACTCTGTAACTGTAATAGAGATACACTGCATGTACAGTATTTAAATGAGTCCATGAGTCCAGTAGAATTAGTTCTATTCTCAAAGTATGGTCAATAATGTCCCGAGTTAGTTGGTATAAAATTGAAAAAAAAAAGCTTTATCTATAGCTCCAATAGCTTTATCTAATTGGAATAATTCATGTATTTTTAAATAGGCCCTGAAAGAATAGTTACCTCAGCTCCATCATTTGAATTAAACAGGTCTGGACTAAAAAGAGCAGCTATTTGTTTCTATGTCAAATTAAAAAATATACCAGTTGCTTGTTCACCTGAGATTTTTATCTGACAATGAATCGTCCCTCATCACTTTTAATAACCTAATATTCAATTCTGCTTGTAATTGATGCTCTGAGGACATGATGATCAGTCGATCAATACATTCCACATTAACTCCAGTTATTAACAATCTTCTATATGTAGTTCACTTGATCAGTCAGCCAGTGTTTTAAAACTTCAGTAGTACCACTGTACTGTCAAATCTACATTAAAGGTTCTTCTTCTTCACCATGTTTTGAACCAGTACCACATGTTATTTTAAAGGGTCCTGTGCTGGAGTCTATCCCAGGTGAATTTGGCAAGAGGCAGAATCCACTCATCCATGCTCACACTAACATCTATGGTGAATTTACAATCTAAAAATATGTTGGAATAAGTTTAGCAACCTGGAAGTAACCCACTTCACAGGCACAGGGACTCAACACAGAAAGATCCCCTGGGATTTGAATTTGACTTCTTGATGTGAGACACAAGCACCAACCACTACACCATTACACTGGCCCTGCTTTTAGACCATTAAGAGAATTCTTGATCTAATGTTCTATACTAATGAGATCATCGTGTGTGCGTATGTGCGTGTGTGCGTGCGTATGTGTTGTGCATGAAATATTGAGTTTCACATGCCTCTTCCTGGCTTGTCTCTTCTAGGAATCAGATGGTCAGGGTTGTCCATTCTGTCGTTGTGAGATTAAAGGCACAGAGCCCATTATTGTGGATCCCTTTGACCCACGAAATGGGGACACCAAGTGCTTTTTCCTTAACCACAACAGTTGCCACATGCTGGAGCTTGATGATGAGGAAGATCCGGAGGACTGCCTGGTCATGAATGGATTGGCCAGCATCAGGAAGGTAAATTGTTAATCTGTTAATTTTTACGTAAATGTGCTTTTTTTTTGTTCTTCTCCAGTTCCATATTTTTTAAAGTTCAAAAAACAATAACCAAATTTTGGGATCTCAAACCATGTGTTCAGGAAGAACAGAGGAGAGACCTGTATTTCTTCTCTAAAGCCCGAGATAGAGTTGGCTAAAAGTCAGTCGTAGTAGAGGGCTTTCTCCAGACTTGGCCATAAAAGGGAACAAAAATGCAAAACCTCAACCTTTCATCATCTCCCTAAGACCAGGCCGCAGTCTTCAACTTGCCAGAGTTGAAGACTTGTTTCCCTTTTCCTGAAGTTGATTGCTGCACAATCAGCTGATCAAAGACAAAGTGAGAAGAAACACACCTTAATTAATTTTTTGCATTCCACACATTATTTTGTTAGTACAGAACATGTGTAACACATCATGCACACATGCGGAGCAGTAGGCGACACCAGGAGGGCCCAAGGTGGTGGACGGCATCGGGCAGATGGCGACACCTCTCCTGATCTTTGGCCAATCCAGGAGCCGGCAGCCTCACGTGCTCAAGCTTGATGGTAGCTCGGGTATGAGATGGTGGTACGTCACCCAAATCTTCAGCCAAGCTGGGACTCTAAAGCCTCTGGGTCCCAAGCCTGATTCTTTAGCCTTTTCGCCACCACCACCTCCAGTGTAGAGCGAGCTACACTGCCAGCAGAGCAAGATAACAGCGGGACACCCAGCCAGGATGCTTTGGACACTCAGAGCAGATCTGAATCATCAACAGATCATAAATGATCCGGATTTTGTACTGAATCAGGAATCACGAATCCGAGGTCTCAATTAACCCAGATCCTATGAGTCCTACAATTGGCTGCTGCTAAGTACATTGCTGCTAAGTACAATGTTGCTAAATACACACTAAGGGCTTGATTTACTAAGACTGCACGTCAGTGAGATTGCTCACACTGTTGGTTTGCGTGTTGCGGGTGGATCTAAGATTGCTTGTGTAATTGATAGTGGGTTACCTAGGCTGTATGCAGCATCCTCCTTGAAAGCAGTGGGCGGGGAAGGAGCAAGGAGGTTTTTAGACGGGCCCTCCAAGAGAAAAGCCACAGGCAGATTGTAGGGCCACAGTCTGTCATAGTGGACGGTCTGAAGCGGGGGCTCCTCCCCAAATGGGCTACTAATCTGATAGGTGACTCCAACCTCATCATCCCTGTCCATTTGCCGTTGCACCAAGTAAGGTCCCTTCCAGTGGGAGCCAGTTTTACGGTGTCTCTCTGTGGGATCGTTCAACCATACAAGGTCCCCTGTTTCTGCCTCAACCTGGTATCGTAGAAAGTGCTTTCTATGATACTTTCTATGATTCTTTGCCTACTGCTTGCCACAATGTTGTTTTCCTTTGATTAACAACAGTGTCCAAGCGTCTGAGGAGAGAACTAGCAAAGTCCTCCGGGGACCCATCTACCGGCCTGCCTTGCACCAGTGGGCCCAGCACCACATTCACCGGCGTCCAGGCCTCCCTGCTGTGTGTGAGGAAGTAGGGCGTGAACCCGGTGCTGGAGTGTACACTGGTGTTGTATGCAAAAGCAACCTGCAACAGGAAAGAGTCCCACTCTCCCTCACGTGACAAGAGCGCTTTAGCTAACTGGTCAATAAGTGTACTACTAAACCTTTCTTTTTTTTTTTTTTAACATGTCCTGTTTGGCAGCTTAGGCACGCAGTATGACAGTTTCTGGTTGCCTTGTTGTGCCTCAACAGATTTGTTCTGCAAGGGAAAGGTGTGGTTCACTCTTCCTGTTGCATTTTATTGGCTTTTATTGGCATTGGCTACCGAACTGAAGGACAGAGAGAGGGTGAGAGACAGACGGAGAGAGAGACACAGGGAGAGAGACACAAAGAGAGACAGAGTGGGGGCTGGGGTTGGAGTGGGGGAAGAGAC
>JAFBJQ010003560.1:41520-58929 GCA_016785345.1 Trinectes maculatus
TGTGTGTGAGTGTGGTAGTGTGGATGTATTTTTTTTTTTTGTGTGTGTGGGTGTGTGTGGTGTGTATGTCTATGGTGTGCTTTAAAATTGGGGGGAATAGTCTGGGTGCGGGCACCCCACCGCTTGCAGACGGTGGTCTACCCGCTCCCCTGCCCCCCCAAGCCCTCAGTGTCTTAAAGTGATTAAAATTGAGGGGCTGAGACCGTAGCGGGGTGAAGGGCCAGGCCACAAGCGTGTAGCCCCACCCCCCACCCCTAGTCTCGCCCCTCAAGGCCCTAGTGTCGTATGAGGTGGTGTATGATGAGATGAGGGGGTAGTGAAAAGGTGTGCGGTACGTCCCCCCCAGAGGCAGGCGGGGGACAGCTTCCAGACTGACCCCCCAGCCCCCTTTTTTCTGGCCCTCCCAGACCCCGCCGAGCCAGACAGGGACCCCACGGCCCAGGGAAAGGACACCGCCCCAGCAACAGGGGACCCACCGGCGGCCCCGGGGAGGGGGGGGGGCGGCCCGCCAGCCCACCAGAGGCCGAGCCAGGCCGGACCCCAGGCCCCGCAAGGACGGAGCGGAACCCCCGCCCGCAGCCCAGGAGACGGGCCGCCTACTAAACCTTTCTACCATCCCATCAGACTTTGGATTGTATGGAGTAGTATGAGTTTTCTTCACACTCAGCAGCTTGCACAAATGTTTCACCATATCCGATTCAAACTGCCTCCCCATATCTGTATGCAGTGTTTCCATCACACCATGTTCCAAAATGTAGTTCTGAAAGAGACACTCTGCCACTGTGGTGGCTTTTTGATCAGTGATGGCATACAGGTTAACAAACTCAGTGAAATAGTCCTCAACAACCAAAACATGCCGGTTGCCCTTAAAGGTGACTGGCAACTTAAGTATGTCGGCTGCAACACGTTGGAAAGGTCTCTCCACCTGTGAAGTCCTCATAGGGGCATGATGTTGAGGAACTGGGGACTTCCTCCTTTGACAGGTGTAACACTGATCACACGAAGCTTTAACATCACCGTACATAGTGGGCCAGTAACAAACACACCGGGCACGTGCTAAGACTCATTCATATGCAAAGTGAGCCATCAAAGGTGTGCCATGCAGATGTCCGAGGACATCGGGGACCAAGACAGCAGGGACCACAACTTGTGATGTTTGCCCCACTACAGACAGCCACACCACCCTGCACAACAGTCAATCAATGAAAGTCAGTCGGGGAAACTCGTTCCACAGTCTCTTTAAACCCTGACCAGCATCCTTCAGCCTCCACCTAGGGGGTCTCCGACCTTCCTCTAGCCAGGCCAACACTTGTCTGATGTCAGCGTCACTCTGTTGGAGCTCCCTGACATTGGAGCCATCATGTGACAGAGTGTAGATTAAGGCTTGGTCCACACAAGCCAGGGAGTCAGAAGGCAAATGGGGGCTGGGGCTGGAGCTGGGGGCTGCTGTAGGGGCCGTGGTGGAAGTGGGTGTCTCTATGGCACACACGGTGCTGGGGTCATCGTCCATAATTGTTTGGGTACCTTTGTGCACGAGAGTGTGAACAGCATCAGGGGAATCATGGTCTGTTAGCTCTGCACTGCGGTCTGCGTGAAAGAGCATCCGCGTTAGTGTGTTGACTTCCACTTTGGTGCATGATTACCCAGTCATAAGGGTCCAGTTCCAGGGCCCAGCGGCTGCGACGCCCTGTTCTGTCATTATCAATGGGAAGCTGTCGAAGGTCCAACAATGGTCAGTATTCTGTGACAATGGTAAACGGGTGAAGACCCAAATATTGTCTGAAATGATGAACAGCCCACACTATCGCCCACAGCTCCCTGTCACCGCTTTCTCTAGACTGTCAGCATCTTGTGCCAACACTGCCCCCACAGCAACCTGAGAAGCGTCGCTGTATAGCATGAAACGGTGAGTGAAGTCTGGGTGACTCATTATAGGTTCAGCACAGACAGCGTCCTGCAGGAAGTCAAACGCCTCCTGCCAATCTGCATTCCACTGAAACGGCACATCCTTCCCCGTAATGTGACTGAGGGGGGCGACTCGCTGGGCAAAGCGCCTCACAAACCTCCTGTAGTAGGAATAGAGCCCCAGGAATTCACGCACCTCCATTGCGGACCTCGGCACAGGCCATGACTTCACCTTCTCTGTGTTCTTGGGGTCAGGGCGAAGCCCCTCAGCAGAGATGACGTGCCCAAGGAAGACCACATGATCACGGGACAGGTGGCACTTCCTAGTGTTCAGCCGTTGCCCTGCTGCTCCGACCTGGGTGAAGACCTTCCCCAGAGCGGAGAGATAATCCTCCAACGACCTGCTATATACCAATATGTCGTCAAGATACACCACGCAGATGTGCCATGGCAGCCCCTTCAACACCAGCTCCATAACCCGCTGGAATGCTTTATTACCTTTCACACTCGCGAACTCTGAAAAACAATACACCAACGCCTCACTCTCACACTTGCAAGTGAACCGCATCCATAAAATGAACGTGGTTTAGCACCTCGAGTTCCAAACTCCGACAGAGTGGAGCAGCTTGAGGCTTATGTCTGGGCAGAGACTAGAATAATATTGCGTATAATTCTTTTACTTTTGATGTATAACTTAAGTTTCACATTGCCTTTATTTTGACAGGCAGAGTCTTATAGTCTTCTTTCTTTTTTTCCCTGTGTCTCACTGTGACGCATCCACATACACAGACTAGGGCTGTCAAAATTAACGCGTTAAGGCGAGATGATTAATTTCTGGAATTAATGCGTTATTTTTTTAACGCATTAAGGAGGAGTCCGAAGAACCCACTGGCCCTCTGGATGGACAGTTCGAGTATAAAAAAAACAAAGATGGAACAGTAAACAAACATGTTGTGGTTTGTTCACACTGCAGGAAGAACTTTTCGTTTCACCGCAGCACCTCAAGCCTCAAGTATCATCTTAACGCCAAGCATTCATTTGTTGGGGCTTCAACTTCAGGTGTTACGCCTGGCGTGCGTCAGACCACCCTCACCGAACGCAGGGCATTAAGTAAGTCTACGTCTGAGAAGCTGACAGACACAATTGCCAAATGGATAGCTAAGTACTGTAGACCGATTAATATTGTCGAGGACACGGGACTCACGGAAGTTTTGAAAGTGGCAACTTTAGACGCACTCTACAAGCCACCGTTGAGAGGCACAGTAATGACTAAAATCAACGAACTATATGAAGCTAAAAAGAAAATGAAGGAAGAGGATTTGGCTTCGGCGGAACATGTAGCTTTGACAGGAGACCACTGGACCTCCGTGAGTAACAACAATTATCGGGGTGTGGCGGCGCATCACATCACTAAAACCTGGGAGCTGAAGTTGTTTGCCTTAACCGTAATGAAAACAGAAGAGCGTCACTTTGCAGAGGCATGTGCTCAACAGTTTCAAACTGTGGCACACAAGTGGAAAATTGAAGGAAAAATCACAACTATAGGGACAGACAGTGCGCGCAATATGACAGCAGCGGCTAAACTGCTGCAATATGAGCACATGCCGTGCATCGCTCACATGCTACAGAGAAGCATCAACGTGAGCCTCTCCGATAGTGGATTTACAAATGTGTTGGCCAAGTGTCGCAAAATTGTCGGTCACTTCAGACACAGCGCAGCAAACACCATTGAGCTTCAAGCACAGCAAGCAGCCCTGGGACAACAGCAGGACAACAGCAGGCCACTGATCCAAGACGCACCAACGCGGTGGAATTCCACACTGGAAATGGTCAAACTCCTGAACCGCAATCAAGCACCAATAAAAGCAACCCTGGATCAACAACGCCACAAACTGGTTATGCTGACGCCATCAGAATGGGACAAACTGCAGCGACTGAGTATTCTTCTAGAGCCCTGCAGGTAAAGAATACACATATAATGTCCAAATTTTAAAATTAAATTGAACTGATCAAGCTCAAATTAAACGTTTAACTGATTTGCCAGCATAACAGCTGGTGTTCAAATATCTTATGTGTGTGTGTGTGTGTGTGTGTGTTTGTTCGTGTGTGTGTTATTCTGCTGCAGGTATGTAACTGAGATTCTGGGTGGAGAGGCCTATATCTCCTTTTCAGTAGTACTGCCTGCCCTCTGCCACTTGCTTCAAGTGATGAAGGTCTCTGAAGAAGACCCTGCATATGTGGTGAGATTTAAGACAATCTTCATGGAAGACCTAGCCTCCCGCCAAGAAAATATTAACAATGCATGGCTCAAGCTTGCAACGGCTCTGGATCCACGTTTCAAGAGTGAAAGGGAAGAGGTGTGAAACACCCTTAATAGTCCCACACATGGGGAAATAAATTTTTCTACATATGCATTGTACACAACATACAGTTAGTACAGATACAAACTATTGACTACACCACAAGGAGCGCCCAGGGAGCAAGTTCAGGGGGTTAATGGCCTTGCTCAAGGGATGGTGGCGTCTTTCCCGATTTCCGGCCAATCCGGGATGCAAACCGGCAACCTCACGTACCCAGGCTTGTTAGACCTGGTCTGGGATGGTGGTGCATCACCCAAGTTTTCGGCCAAGCTGGGAATCGAACCGGCGACCTCTGGGTCCAAAGCCGCTTGGTCCAAAGCCTGACTCTTAAGCCTCTTCGCCACCACCTCCCCATAAAAAAGAATGAATGTGGACCTCACTTGGAGGCATGCTTTGCGAACAATCACCCAGAAGGTCTCCGTTGACTTCTCAAGATGGACCACCTAGGAAGGAATTCACCTTCTACAGATGGGCTTAGATTCAGAGTCAGATGAAGAGGTGCAACCTGACAGAGACATACACAGGTACAGAGCAGAGCCAAGCATAAGTATGGAGGACTGCCCCATGCAGTGTTGGGCTGCTCATTCAGGAGCACATGACAAGCTGGCCCTGCTTGCCCGCAAATATCTAGCAACTCCTGCATCCACGGTTTCATGTGAACGACTCTTCTCAGTCGCAGGCCATATTGTTCAGAAGAAACGGTCCGCTTTACATTCAGAAAATGTTAACCGCTTAGTTTGCCTTAGCAACTGGCTAAAAGATGAATAAATAAAAGGTAAAAGGTCCACGTGTGATTGTTTGAAAGTGGAGTTGTTTGTTTAAAAATGTAAAACGTTCCATTCACCTGTCCTGTATTAGCTAAAAAAAAAGTTGCCAAAATTGTTTACAATGCAATTATTTTTTGGATTTGTCATTCATAAAAAAACAAATGTAATATCCGCTTCTTGTCATTTATCTTTCTGTTCTGAGAACAGTACACAGAAAATGTGAATTTTTCAGTAATATTTAGGATTGTGATTAATCGAAATTAATTCAAGAAACCTTGTGATTAATTTGATTAAAATGTTTAATTGTTTGGCAGCCCTAACACAGACACAAACACACACACTGTTAATTCAAATTTCCCCGAGGTTACTATTTATAGCAAACATTTACAAATTTGGATGATTATCTCTGTTATTTAGTTATCCAAATATAACAAAATATAATTATCTAAGTTATTTAGCTAATAACCAAATTGACTCTCCTTGGGCCCAACAAGGTGCTCCATGTGAGGCCCCCTGTGTGTTCACTTCACACTCACTAATGGTGTGGAATTTAATTAGTTCTGTTCAACATAGGTGGTACCCACGTGAGGTTGTGTTTAATTCATGTTGTGGCCTTCCCCAACACAAATAATTATTTGGTGACTCATAATTTCACAGAGTGAATGAGGCACAAATGAAGTGGAGATCAAACTTTAAGATTAAGATAATCTTTATGTATTTATGTAACATCCAAAACAAGAATCAAATGCGTTGCACATACATGCTGCTTTGGTGGATATATTATTAAGTTGACCATTGGTACTTTGGGAAATCAGTGATGTGCTCTCCTTTCTGGTATCTGATCTACTCTTAGATCAGATGCCAGAAATTACTTGTAAATAATAAAAAAATATATATCCATAGGTTTTATTCCATATGTTAAAATTAAAGCTTTGCCCTTTTTCCCTTCCCCTCCAGTTTGATGGATAAAAATATCTCCCCTGCAGCTGGTCATAAATAACGTATTTAGGAGATTTTTTTTTTCTTTTCTCAGCACTGTGCCGAACGCCAAAACTCACCAATGGTGTCACCTAGCTCCTCACCTGTCAGCCAGCACAGGAAAGCTTACTGGGTAGACCTTGGTCAATGCAACCAGCACCTTGGCCTTCCCCCTGTCCCCCCACGGCTTGACCTCATCCATAAACGTGCCATCTGCTCCCCATCTGCAAGTCCGACTGGCTCACCAAAGGTCAGTCATGGCATTTCCCTTTAGATAAGATAATTTATGTTACCTGTATCTTCACATTCACAATTGGAAATATATACATCAAATTTAAGAGAGATGTGCTTAAAAACAAGAATAATGAATCACATAAGGAGGTCATAAATAGGACACAGTATTATGTTTAAGGTTTGACAAGTTGCTTATTTAGTAAATTTTAGTAAAATGTGTTGACATTTATTTCATCACGTCATGTTGCTATTTTGTTCAAACCGTGACTGAATGATCACACCTCAACAAAAAATATTCTAGTTTAATGAGGTCAAGAATGATAATAACCCTCAGAGACTGTAAAATACAACATTTCACTGCAGAGTCAGCCTGATGTTTTTATTTGATCCCAACTCACTTCCACCAAGTACTTTTTAGTCTTACTCATATTTTATTTCTACTCCTTACTAGTCTTCACCAGGTGTATCCAGGAAGCAAGACAAGCCTCTTCCAGCTCCACCTCCTCCCCAGAGGGAACCACCCCCACCACCACCCCCTGAGCGCCCTCCTCCCATCCCACCAGAGTCCTGCCATGCTTGGCTGTCGACTTCCTCTTCCTTGTCCTCTTCCATGTCATCTATTGCTGGTGCACTGTCAGAGTCCCAGTTACTCTCTGAGATGAAGTGTATCAAAGAGAATGTGGTAGATACGCACCGGACAGGAGTGGAACACCAACTTCAGTTGAGGCCCACTGGCCCCTCCCACCTGAATGGCAGACCGCTCAGTTGTCCTTCTGCAGGATTTGGAAGGTTACATTACAGAATGGAAAGGGCAGGAACCTCAGAAAGCTCCAAGGTAGGGCTTAGATTTGTTTTTGTTTTATGGTTTGTTTTCCAGAATAAAATTGTTCACAGTAGTTCATGATGTGTCCCCACTCGGGTTGGGTATCGAAACTTGGTACAAGTATGGAACCGGGATGAACATCAGCGGTAGTAACAGGACCAAAATACAATGTGAATTCGGTGCCACAAAATAGTATGCAGTTGTGTAATTGCGACCTCTGGTGTTCAGTGTTAACAGTGGCAGTGTACACAGTCAGCAGGCAACATGTAGTGTACAGACAGTACATGCTTCATGGAAACTCCTGTGTGTGTGTGTACGTGTATGTACTGATTTATATACCGTTTAGGAACCGGCACCGTTTTGAAAGTATCGATTTGGCACTGGAACCCGAATAAAACCCTTACAATACCCAACCCTAGCCCCCACAGGGATTTTTTCTAACTTTTTGTCTTCCATAAAGGCAGGTTTGCTTTGGTTATGAAATATATTGCTTAACCAGGGTCACTGAAGATCACACTTGGCCCCGTATTTTCAGACTATAGCTTGATAAAACCATGGATTCTTATTCTTAGTAGTAGTAGTGTAGTAGTAGTAGTATTACTTACTTATTTCTATGAAATAATTATTTTAGAATCATCAAAAATGTGATGAACTGAAACATGTCACCTACACTTGTTTTTTCAGCTGACATATTTTCATCAGGCAGTAGATATGTGTAATTTACCGGTATTGTCTGTGGCAGCATATTAAGAGTTAATGCCTTTCCTTTGAATCAACATTATTGTTGTAATTAATGTTTACCTTAATCACAGAGGAACAGAAGATGCCTGACCTACAGCACGTCATCCCGTTCCTTCTTATCACCCCTGTGTTACACGCACTGTAGCAGATCAGCTATTAGAATCACAAGCACAAGATTTCATTGTGTTACTTCGGTAGCACATAGATAGAGAGAAGATTAGCATGGCCCCTGCGCAAGGATGATACGCAAATTCATTAAGGGTTATGACTTTGGGGAGTTGGTCGCGAAGAGGCTAGGGAATCAGGTTTGGGACCAAGAGGTTTTGGACCCCAAGGTCTCCGGTTCAAATTCCAGCTCGACCAAAGATATGAGTTTTGCGCCACAATCCCAGACCCAAGCTATCATCAAGCTTGGGAATGTGAGGTTGCCGGTTAATACCCCGGATTCGTCGAAATTCTGGAGAGGCGCTGCCATCTGTCCACTGCTGTCCACCACCTTGGGCCCTTGAGCAAGGCCCTTAACCCCCATTCGTTCCCAGGGCACTCCTCGTGGTGTAGCCTACAGCTCTGCATGTGCATGTTATGTTGTGCTCTGTATTGACTGTACTTACAAACATGTTCTGTACTAACAAATATATATATGTGGAATGCAGAAAATTAATTTCCCCATCTGTGTGGGACAATAATAGTGTTTCTTCTTCTTCTTCATATTCATAATATCCTCTATTTTTGTTTCTGTACCCATGTCTGTGTGTCTGTGTAGCCCTTCCCTATTGGTGTGCAAGATGAGTATGACATCCTGCCCTCACAGCTCTCACCAACTCAGTCCCCACTTGCCAGTAACCAGAGGTGAGTATCACTGAACACACACACACACACACACACACACAACAGAAGTTGGCACGGGATACACACTAAAGGTGCATTATAATGCCAGGTGTGAACTGTATCTAGAAGTGTCCACTAGTGATTGGACCACTCTGGACATAGAGCGTATAGCTGGTTCAGGTATCTCAGATACATCATTAATCCATCCTTGGTTTTCACACATGTACTTAAACTTGTGTTCAGATTATGAAACACTGTTAGTCTGAACAAAACTATATAGAAACATGGGACTTGAAAGTGGAAAATTTGAATCTAAGGATAGTTTCTGAAACTGCCTCTTTTCCTCCATAGTTTCAGACTCTGACCTTATTCTAGTTTTCCTCTTAGGGAAAAGTCCTGGTTAGAGCGCTGACACCTGGACATCTAATATCCTTTTAGCTGCAGCCACAATTGGATAAGGTATTTCTATTTGTCAGGCTATAATGGAAAGGGGGATTGACCTGACACTTCTGATGAAGCCTTAACTTAAAGTGGATGTTCTATGAAATACAATTTTGTGTTGTATAATAAATATAGGCCTTGGTGCAACGAGAGGATTGTACTGTAACATGCAATGGGTAAACTCAGCCAGCAGGGGGAGGCTGTTGAAAAGCTGCATAATTACACATCAGTCTCCTCCCACTTCAGTGTCTTTGAAGTTATTCTCATACTTTATTTTTTTCCCCGTTTACCTAGAAAGAGATGAAATAACACACACACCAAAGTCCTGAAAAATAAGGCTCACAGCCTCCTGATAAAGATAACGCAAGCACAATCTGCAAACCATTTCTCTACCTGTATACCGGTGAAGAAGGTCAAATGAAATGAGCAGGAACACACTAACAGATCATACAGTGAATGATATCTTTCAAATCGAGTTTGTAAAGCAGACTGATGTAAGGTCTTTGATTTGGCCATCTCATAGTGTGAAGAGTGGAGCCACATCAGCACTCCTGTTTACTAGTGTTGAGAAATTCGAGTCTTTTTACAGACTCGGATCTTCGAATCTCGACTCGAGTGAACGAAGTTCCGTATTTCCTGCTCCGACACAGTCAGCGCTGGCTGTCACGTGACAAATGAACGAGAACGACTCGAGTGAACAACTCGGTGAACGAATCTCTGGGTGTACTGCTCTGCGCATAGGCTGAGCCGCTGTCACGTGACAAATGAACGAATCTCAAAGACTCACTGTTTTGAGTCGTGAACGAATCAGTTCTGTTTCCTGTTTCCCGCAGCTGCTGCTGGACGAGTGAATGAAAAACTCAGTTACTTATTTAGACAATGAATTTTCTAAAATGTTATTGTCCCAAACGTGACATTAATGTTGTTATGTGATTTTATTTTTTCTGGCAGATTATAACACAAAATCAACACGTTTATATGATCAAGTATTTATTTGTCAACACACTTATAAACGCACTGTATTATATACACCAACAGTGTACACATGTACAAGAACCGAAGACCACTTATTCATTATTTCATGAATGAATAATGTATGTCGGATGTCATGTGACAAATTAACGAGCGACCGATCTGTATGAACAAAATGCTGTGTGTACTGGTCACAACAAATGAACGAAAGAACGACTCGAGTGAGCGAAGCTCCGTATTTACCGCTCCGACACAGTCAGAGCTCGCTGTCACGTGACAAATGAATGAATCTCAAAGACTCGTGTTTTGAGTCGTGAACGAATCAGTTCTGTTTCCTGTTCTTTTTGTGCTTGGGCAGCCGCCGTGTGGCCGGGGAACTTACTGCATGAAAATGAACGAATCAGTCACCGAGATGACTCGTTCTTTCCGGGTCATGTGAAAGATTCGTTCATATGAACGAAACGTTCATGAACGACACATCACTACAGTGACAAATCTGTCAAAAAAAAATCTAAACAATCTGAATCTGATCAGATTTTATTAGTATAGCTAATATTCACTAATAACAATGTGCCTCATGGGGCTTAAGAATAAGTACAAGTTCAATCATCCTCTGTCCTGGGTCTTCAAGGAGAAAAACATGTCAGAAATGAATTTTCTGTTTTATTACTTATTAAATTATACATGGGAATTCAGATATATAAATGTCAACATTGGCATATAAACAGAAATCTTGTGGTGCCCATCACTAGTTCTTAGATTATCTGTGAATGTCATCTTCCTCCTAAGGATACTGAAAAGTCATTGTGTCACTGTTATTTTAATGTTTTGAATATATTAGTGACACTAGTAGAAAACTTTGATAGCCATATTATCAGACCACTCTAGGTCCATGCACTCTACATCTCTGTACATAGGAGGCACTGACCTCCTCTTACTGTATTTAGGTTACTATGGTGACGTGGCAGAAATAGTTTAGACTTTGATGAGGGTGTTGTGAATCAGAGAGCTTTCCTGTCTCCTACAGGCACTTGGAGATTAGCACCCCAGAGCCTTGCATAGAAGAAAGGAATCCACACCCACCTGAGCCTGGTAAGTCTTGGAACCACATGTGTGACAATTTGCAAATGAAAAAAATTCTCATATTCACACCAGTTTCTATGACATTTCTATCCACTGCATCATTCTGTGAATATGGCACCCACATTCTACCACTGCTTGTCTTTACACAAACAAATATGTTTGCAAATCAAATAGTTTCTGGTTGAAAAAATATCTTGATGTCAGAAGAGGTATCCATCTTTCATTTACTCATTTTCTACTTAGCCAGTTCAGGGTCGCAGGGGGGCACTGGAGCCAATCCCAGATGTAATCGGGTGAAAGGCGGAGTACACCCAGACAGATCTCCAGCCTATCACCAAACCAACACATACCGAATAGTATTAGACTGTGATTAGTAGAGACAAACAACCAGTCACAGAGACTCTAATTCACCTAATCCATAGAGAACCCACACAGAAAGACCACTGAGATTCGACCCAGGAACCTTCTTGCTGTGAATCATGGGTGCTAACCACTGTGTGATCCATCTTGTTCTTACTTATTAAAAAGTGTAAGGGTTAGGAGGTTAACCCTAAGGGGTTGTTTGGATCGCATGCTGCTTTATGCTGAATTTTGTTTGTGTCTTGCACTTACACTTTGCCTCTTCAACACCAGCTAGACCCCCAAAGGTCGCCCCCCAACCACAGCACATCCCCCACATCAACTTCTCCATTCAGCCACATGTGGCAGCCAAACTCTGGAATTGTATTCCATCTGTCTCTTGTGTGTCTCTGTGTTTTCCTTTCAAACATGTCCAGCTGTTAGTGATGGGAAATTCTGCTCTTTTCAGAGAGCCAGCTATTTAGGCTCGGCTTCCAATGAAGAGCCGGCTCTTTCTGTTCCCACATGGCTCTTTGCTTTATGTGTTGAGAAGCCCTCTTGTATTCAGTGTTTTTATGATAAACTTTATAATTGCTTTATTTTGTGCATTTGCGCTGTTACAAAATTCTTACTTTTTACATTCTTACTTTTGTTTAACATTTTAAACAAAATTTTAATGGTCATTAACGTCATTAACGTTTGTTAATGACACCCTTATTATGCTCAAATTTGTTTTATTAAATTCAAATACACGCTACACTCTAAGGCAGCATTCTTTTAGAGTAATGTACAGGGTTTTTCGTTTATAGTCAGCCACCAACTCTGAGAATAAGTAAGAATCAGGGCAGATGACAGAGTCTTCAGTCTTCTCCGTGTCTTCTGTTGTAATTTAGCATTAGAGGACCTCTTCAACAGCTGCTCTCCATGCCAGCCTCCTCCACCTCCACCTCCACCTCCTCCTCTCCCTCCACTAGTGCGACACAGCCTCACTGACCTCTCCTCCACTTCACCGTCCTCATCGTGCAACCCTTCCAAGTCTTTCTCCACTGTCATCTCACAACCACACAGACCCTCCTCTGGACATGAGCACTTGCTGTTAAATGCCGGTAAGTTGGCAAACCTGCATCATTAGCAGGGAAAATTAGAAAAAAAAGTGTAGTGCTGCTCTGTGCTGTTGTGATCATGTAATATCTTTTTCTATCCTGCTTTATGGTCAGGGAATTATGGGTACCATCATTTACAGCATTACTTTGTGCACTGACAGAGAGCAAAAGAGTTATTTACCTGACTTTGTTTCTGTCATCTGTGGTGTAGATCAAGTGTTTGACATGCTGAACAGTGCTGCTCCTCTGCTTCCAGTCAGACCGCACACAGAAAATGTTAAAAGCTCCAGAAGCTGCCTGGATAATGATCATTTATCAGTTAGTCAAGGTAGAGTCACATTTCTTTAACAGCAAATGCTTATATTATAATTATAATTATTCTGTATATATATGTGTGTATGTGTATGTATATTATATATACGTACACATTCTCTTCTTTTAAGGGTTGATGGAGTGTTCGCAGGCCCCAGCCAGGCCACCTAAGCCACTGCCCAGGAAGATTCCTCTAGACTCTCAACCAGGCAAACCACCCCGCATGGAGTCCGAGACCACTGACGCCAAGATCGCCAAGCTCATGGGAGAGGGTTACTCTTTTGAAGACGTGACGCGAGCACTGATGATCGCCCAGTATAAAGTGGACGTGGCCCGAAACATTCTGCGCGAGTTTGCCTTAGTGGCCCCAAGACTAAACCTCTAGTCTTGCGGACAGTCGAAGGGGAACACAAAAATAAAGCTGTACCACTGAACGGACTCAACAAAAGGGCTGCTTCCTTTTGCTTGGCCTCAGACTGTGTAATGAAGATTTGCCTTTTGTTGCCAAACAAACAATAATGATGCACAACAGGATCCCTATTAACCAAATCATGGCAGAGCCAGGCTTCTTCTTGTTAACAGCAGGCTTAGCCTGTGCTGACCTGTAGTTTTCAAATGCCCCCATTTGCAGGCCTTGAACCGGTTGTCTGTTAGTAAGCCCTGCTACCGCTGCTACTGTTCATTTTACATAGTGCCAACCTCCATTCAGCTTACATGCTCATTCAATGAATAAGGGGTCATTTACTCAAACTCATATTCTTACTTGGCTTCTTCACTGTGTCTCCTCCTTCACCTACTTCTTTTTCTTGTGTGTTCCCCTGTAGAGAATACACCACTGTTTGCTCAGAGTCCACTGACTTCTAGGTTTTAATAAGGTTTGAGATCTGAAATGTTGAGACCGCAGTAGGTAGATAGAGCGAGAGGATGCCCTATCGTTTTACTGGAGACGTTTGAGAAAACCACATGACAGCTCCACAGGAACACCTCTGTTAGACTGGGTCTCGAGTCCTGAGAACAAGTGTGAAGCAAAAAGATTGTGGGAGGGTTAGGTTTATTGCTCGTCATTTCTGTTACCTGAGAACAGGGTGAATCAGTCAGTTGCATATTTCATTTCAGGGCAGCAAGCCTGTGAATGTAATTGTTCTTCATAAGTGAGCTCTACCTTTGCATACCATGAAATGTTTTTGAAAAATCTCTCCATAATTACTCCATGTCAAAAGTCAGATGAGACTGCCTGTATTTAATTCAAGCAACTGAATGATGGGAGCAAACCTGCTTGTGTAGATCAGCAAGCCAGACATCATCCGTTAGCTCTGGTCATTTTGCAACATCTGTCTCGACTTAAATTACACAATGACCAAATAAAACAAAAATGAAAATGGCCAGAGTCCCCATGTTTCAGTCTGATGTGGAAGGGGTGTCACTCTACATACCTCTACAACAGTTACAGTATGCATTTTATTTATGCAAACGTTTTAAGTAATCGTAATAGAGCTGAACATTATTCGGCAGAGCTGTCAAACTATCAGGTGAAATTACATTTCCCACACCTCAAGAATCTGTAATCAGCTGCTTTATCCCTGATAAACATATTGTATCTCAACTATGCATACAGTATGCTGCATCTGTTTGAATGGTGAATGGACTTGACTGATTGCTCTTCACATTACAAAACACATTACAATGGAGATGATAGTCACCCTTTCATACACACATTCGTACAGCAGCTGGATATCACTCACATATCCCATTTATACACTGCTGGCACAGCCATGGGGGGCAATATGGGGTTCAGCAGTGGTTCACTCCACCTGTGAGATCTGTGCTATCAGAGCTGTAGTTTGCCACAGGGAGTATATATGTTATAGGTTCTTTCACGTTAAATAGAAGAGCATTGTGCTATATTTGTTAACAGCTTGATGCATGATTTTATTTAAAAAAATAATTCTTTCTTCCTTTTGGTTTTAAGCAGATGCTAAATTAAGTGGAGACTGTTAATTTGTCTACAGCACAAAATATTGACCACAGGCCTAAATGGTAAAAAACATACACTAGCTCGGCTGCAGACTGAATAGAAGCAGTGTGTTGCGAATTTGTGACAATCTGCGCCATGTGGTTACGGTTAAGCAGTGAGACGATCAGATGGGTTGTATACAAACCAGCAAACTGTACAAATAATCTATACCCATTGATTGTGTTCGTGGGCTTCCAGATCTCATTATTTCAGATTGTACAATGCTACTCTGTTTCTGGCTTGTCAGGTGTGGGTGGTGTTGGTAATGGATGTTTGCCCAGCTGCCTGAATAACTTACAGTGACAAGATGTAAAGCAAAACCGGCTTTAACATCAGTGTTGCTGTCTACAGCTGAAGACAGAATTTGGTGAGTATGAATGATTTAATGCTGAATCCATGTTTTGCATAGGCAGGTAAGTAATTAACTACTAATGCTAATGATAGTTACTGTCTGTAGTGATTAGTAAAACGGACAAATTGCACCTTTAACGACACCTTTTTTTCATTTAACATGCTGTATGAAATGTGATGGTTGCTTGGACTTTGTGACGTTTGCTTCCACAAACAAATACCAAAAAGTTACAGTGAGAATATGTATGGAAAGATATATTTGTGTGTTAGATTTTTTTTTGAGGAGGGGTGCCAAAAAGTTACAGTGAGAATATGTATGGAAAGATATATTTGTGTGTTAGATTTTTTTTTTGAGGAGGGGTGGGGGGGGTATTCTGGAGATATACTAGATATACTGTAGATCTATTTTAAGTTTTATTTGAAAGTGACAGTTGACAGGCAACAGAGCTAGACACTGCAGCATCTCGGGCTGTGTGTGTTCTTATTTGTGCAAAAAGAAGATTTCTTTCATCATTTGTGCAATGAGTTAGTTCAAAGTTTGCACATGGATAGCCTAATTAAACACACAATGCGTCGGACTGACCCATTCTACTACCCCACACTCACATTTTCAGAATCAAACTGAAATGGAAATGTCTCTTTCTCCACAGAGGGGCTCCACTGATTTAGGTCCCATGTGATTGAGCTTAGGTACAAAACAAATTAAAATGTTTCTGGACAAATACTGAATATCCTTACTGTGGATATGAAAAATAAAAAGGTTCATTCAGGACAAAATACAGCTGTAAGTTGTGATAATTGCAGTTTTACAACTTACTGGCTATAGTTTTACCTTGTTTGCCTAGTGTGTGAATGTACAGTAATTGTTGCCTCTCGATTACAGCGTTATCTAATGACACTCCCTTTAAACTCTGCATTTACTGAAGGAAAGTTTGCTGAGTGCATGTAAGCCTTTGTGATGTGCTGCAGTGAGTCATACAGTATAATACTGTGTCACACAGGAGGTCTCTATGCCCTTTAGATCTATAGATGTAAGTTACAAAACATAGAATATTTCATGGCCTTTACCACAGTTTAAAATGTCATTGTTTATATTAGGGCCTAAGACATTTCAAGAGAAAACTTTAGAAAGTGAACACTGCAATGTCATCAGCTAATCAGATAAACCTACTTTCCTACTTACCTGTGAAAGACAGCGGAATATCCCATTAACTCAAGTCTTAGTCCCAAGTACTTATTGCACATTTATTTTCTCAGACGTGAAATACTGAGCTCAGAATTGTCCATTCTGTTGGATTCCCTGTTTGCATAGCACAGTTTCTTATTATCTAATTCCATATTCTTAGTCCCATTGCAGTGACAAATGGTGTTGCTAATGTGTAAAGCATAAAGTAATGTGCAATTAATTTATCCATCGTTTTTGCAGAGTACAGTTTGGTAATTTGGTAATATTCTTTCTTCTACAACTAAACAGGCTTGTACATTAAATAATATTTTTTTTTCAGAAGATTGCAAAAAAACAATAAATAATCCACTAAATGCAAGTTTCTAGGTTTCAGTGGTAAGACAAAGACAATCCTCAAGATGGTGCTAAAGCCAAATGCCAACGTTTGGGCTGCTGGCTGTACCACAATTTGCCCCTCAGGAATAATTCTAAACTTGACCTTGACCTTGACCTTGACCTAGGGAAGACAAAGGCTGTGTTCACAATGACATACAAACATACTGCCTGTTACACACTAAATCACTATGTACTATATATACTGTATATTACATAAATGATGGGTATACTCACCATTTACTGTTCTGTTGTTGATAACAATAGTCTTAGACTGCACTGCATAATGGAGTGCCTAAAGGCAGTCAGCTCTGGACGATTGACCATTTTGAATGGAATGAGGAATTTCAAACAGATTTTACTGTTTTATACCCAATCTGGAGCCGTCTCACTGGGCTTCTCTGACAAGTCAGAAGTTAATCATGCAGTGCAAGGTATGCAAGTAAATAACTATAATTTGACAGCTTTCCAGATTTTCCCCAAATTTTGTAAAACGGTACATTTGAAAATCTAAAAAATGGCTAGTTGTAACTGGAAGACTGAAAAAATTTAATCAATCAATCAATCAAATTTTATTTGTATAGCCCATATTCACAAATT
>JAFBJQ010003562.1:0-115351 GCA_016785345.1 Trinectes maculatus
TGTGTAAAAAAATAAAAATTCAGTGAAAGTTAGTGAAATATTCGACGACAAACTATACTGTGACGTTTTTGTTGAAGTTTTGACGTTTTCTTCCAATGTGAAAATTTTGCAAAATTTCCAACATCATACTATGCTATGATGTTTTTGTCGAATTTTTGACACTTTTCTAAAAAAATGAAAATTCAGTGAAATTTTCGACGACATACTATACTATGACGTTTTTGTTGAAGTTTTGACGTTTTCGTTAAAAATGAAAATTCAGTAAAATTTCCAACGACATACTATACTATGACGTTTTTGTCAAATTTTTGAGGTTTTTGTGAAAAATTATAATTTAGCTAAATATTCGACGACATACTGTACTATGACGTGTTTGTCGAAGTTTTGACGTTTTCTTCAAATGTTAAAATTTTGCTAAATTTCCAACAACGTACTATGCTATGATGTTTTTGTCGAATTTTTGACACTTTTGTAAAAAAATGTAAATTCAGTGAAATTTTCGGCGACATACTATACTATGACGTTTTTGTTGAATATTTGACGTTTTTGTTAAAAATGAAAATTCAGTGAAATTTCCAACGACATACTATAGTATGACGTTTTTGTCAAATTTTTGAGGTTTTTGTGAAAAATGAAAATTTTGCTAAATTTTCTACAACATGCTATACTATGTTTATTTTTTAAGTTTTTGTGAAAAGTAAAAACTTTGCTAAATTTTAGACGACATTTTTGTCAAAATTTTAACATTTTTGTGAAAAATGAAAAATTTGCGAAAATTTTGACGACACACTATACTGTGATGTTTTTGTAGAATGTTTGACATTTTTGTGAAAAATTAAAATTTAGCTAAATATTCGACGACATACAATACTATGACGTTTTTGTCTAATTTTTGAGGTTTTGTAAAAAATGAAAATTTAGCTAAATTTTCTACAACATGCTATACTATGTTGTTTTTTTTAAATTTGACGTTTTTGTGAAAAGTAAAAACTTTGCTAAATTTTCGACGACATTTTTGTCAAAATTTTAACATTTTTGTGAAAAATGAAAATTTAGCTTTATTTTTGATGACATACTATACTATGACGTTTTTGTCGAATTTTTGACGTTTCGTTAAAAATGAAAAATTTGCGAATTTTTTGACGACATGCTATTCTATGATGGTTTTGACAAGTTTTTGACGTTTTTGTGAAAAACGAAATTTAGCTAAATTTTTGACAACATACTATAGTATGACATTTTTCTTGTCTATTTTAAGCCTGACACCACGGTGTAGTGGTAACACTACTGTCTTATAAGCAGGAGGTTCTGAGTTCAAGTCTCAGTTTGGATACTGTTCTGTCTGTCCTTAATTTGAAGTATTTGGCAGTAGGGACAGTGTTGCACCTTTTACAAAATTTTTGACAACATACTGTTCTATGACATTTTTGTCAAATGTTTGTCGCTTTTGTAAAAAATTTAAAGTTTGTGAAATTTTCGACAACATACTGTACTATGATGTGTTTGTCGAATTTTTGACGTTTTCTTCAAATGTTAAAATTTTGCTAAATTTCCAACAACATACTATGCTATGATGTTTTTGTCGAATTTTTGACACTTTTGTAAAAAAATGTAAATTCAGTGAAATTTTTGGCGACATACTATACTATGACGTTTTTGTTGAATATTTGACGTTTTTGTTAAAAATGAAAATTCAGTGAAATTTCCAACGACATACTATAGTATGACGTTTTTGTCAAATTTTTGAGGTTTTTGTGAAAAATGAAAATTTTGCTAAATTTTCTACAACATGCTATACTATGGGTTTTTTTTAAAGTTTTTGTGAAAAGTAAAAACTTTGCTAAATTTTAGACGACATTTTTGTCAAAATTTTAACATTTTTGTGAAAAATGAAAAATTTGCGAAAATTCTGACGACACACTATACTGTGATGTTTTTGTAGAATGTTTGACATTTTTGTGAAAAATTAAAATTTAGCTAAATATTCGATGACATACAATACTATGACGTTTTTGTCAAATTTTTGAGGTTTTTGTAAAAAATGAAAATTTTGCTAAATTTTCTACAACATGCTATACTATGTTGTTTTTTTTAAAATTTGACGTTTTTGTGAAAAGTAAAAACTTTGCTAAATTTTCGACGACATTTTTGTCAAAATTTTAACATTTTTGTGAAAAATGAAAATTTAGCTTTATTTTTGATGACATACTATACTATGACGTTTTTGTCGAATTTTTGACGTTTCGTTAAAAATGAAAAATTTGCGAATTTTTTTTGACGACATGCTATTCTATGATGATTTTGACAAGTTTTTGACGTTTTTGTGAAAAACGAAATTTAGCTAAATATTTGACAACATACTATAGTATGACAGTTTTCTTGTCTATTTTAAGCCTGACACCAAGGTGTAGTGGTAACACTACTGTCTTATAACCAGGAGGTTCTGAGTTCAAGTCTCAGTTTGGATACTGTTTTGTCTTTCCTTAATTTGAAGTATTTGGCAGTAGGGACAGTGTTGCACCTTTTACGAAATTTTTTGACAACATACTGTTCTAAGACATTTTTGTCAAATGTTTGTCGCTTTTGTAAAAAATTTAAAGTTTGTGAAATTTTCGACGACATACTGTACTATGATGTGTTTGTCGAATTTTTGACACTTTTGTAAAAAAATGAAAATTCAGTGAAATTTTCGACGACATACTATACTATGATGTTTTTGTTGAAGTTTTGATGTTTTCGTTAAAAATGAAAATTCAGTGAAATTTCCAACGACATACTATACTATGACGTTTTTGTCAAATTTTTGATATTTTTGTGAAAAATAAAATTTAGCTAAATATTCGACGACATACTGTACTGTGACGTTTTTGTCGAAGTTTTGACGTTTTCTTCAAATGTTAAAATTTTGCTAAATTTCCAACAACATACTATGCTATGATGTTTTTGTCGAATTTTTGACACTTTTGTAAAAAAATGTAAATTCAGTGAAATTTTCGACGACATACTATACTATGACGGGCAGCACGGTGGCGCAGTGGGTAGCGCTCGTGCCTCACAGCAAGAAGGTCCCTGGTTCGAATCTCGGTTCGGGGGATCTTTCTGTGTGGAGTTTGCATGTTCTCTCCGTGTCTGCGTGGGTTCTCTCCGGGTACTCCGGCTTCCTCCCACCGCCCAAAAACATGCATTGTGGGGGTTAGGTTAATTGGCCACTCTAAAATTGTCCTTAGGCGTGCATGTGAGTGTGACTGGTTGTTTGTTTGTATATGTATTCTGTGTTGGCCCTGCGATGGACTGGCGACCTGTCCAGGGTGTACCCTGCCTCTCGCCCGATGTCAGCTGGGATCGGCTCCAGCTCCCCCCGCGACCCTTAACAGGATAAAGCGGTAGAAAATAAATGAATGAAGGATACTATACTATGACGTTTTTGTTGAATATTTGACGTTTTCGTTAAAAATGAAAATTCAGTGAAATTTCCAACGACATACTATAGTATGACGTTTTTGTCAAATTTTTGAGGTTTTTGTGAAAAATGAAAATTTTGCTAAATTTTCTACAACATGCTATACTGTTTTTTTTTTAAGTTTTTGTGAAAAGTAAAAATTTTGCTAAATTTTAGACGACATTTTTGTCAAAATTTTAACATTTTTGTGAAAAATGAAAAATTTGCGAAAATTTTGACGACACACTATACTGTGATGTTTCTGTAGAATGTTTGACATTTTTGTGAAAAATTTAAATTTAGCTAAATATTCGACGACATACAATACTATGACGTTTTTGTCTAATTTTTGACGTTTTTGTAAAAAATGAAAATTTAGCTAAATATTCGACCACATGCAACAGTGTGACGTTTTTTTTATGCTTTTTTGAAAATTTTGGAACATTTTTGACGACATACTAGACTATATTATTTTTGTTGAATTTTTGACGTTTTCGTGAAAAGTGAAAAATTTACGAAATTTTTGACGACATGCTATTCTATGATGTTTTTGACAAGTTTTTGACGTTTTTGTGAAAAACGAAATTTAGCTAAATATTTGACAGTACACTATAGTATGACATTTTTCTTGTCTGTTTCAAGCCTGACACCACGGTGTAGTGGTAACACTACTGTCTTATAACCAGGAGGTTCTGAATTCAAGTCTCAGTTTGGATACTGTTCTGTCTATTCTTAATTTGAAGTATTTGGCAATAGGGACAGTGTTGCACCTTTTACGAAATTTGTGACAACATACTGTTCTATGACAATTTTGTCAAATGTTTGACGCTTTTGTAAAAAATCAGTGAAAGTTAGTGAAATATTCGACGACATACTGTACTGTGACATTTTTGTTGGAAGTTTTGACGTTTTCTTCCAATGTGAAAATTTTGCTAAATTTCCAACATCATACTATGCTATACTATACTCTGACGTTTTTGTCAAATTTTTGAGGTTTTTGTGAAAAATGAAAATTTTGCAAAATTTTCTACAACATGCTATACTATGTTGTTTATTTTTGATTTTTTTGACGTTTTTGTGAAAAGTAAAAACTTTGCTAAATTTTAGATGACATTTTTGTCAAAATTTTATCATTTTTGTGAAAAATGAAAAATTTGCGAAAATTTTGACGACACACTATACTGTGATGTTTTTGTAGAATTTTTGACATTTTTGTGAAAAATTAAAATTTAGCTAAATATTCGACGACATACAATACTATGAAGTTTTTGTCTAATTTTTGAGGTTTTTTTAAAAAATGAAAATTTAGCTAAATATTCGATGACATGCAACAGTATGACATTTTTGTCAAAATTTTAATATTTTTGTGAAAAATGCAAAATTTGCGAAATTTTCAACGACTTGCTATACTATGTCGTTTTTGTTCAAATTTTGATGCTTTTGTGAAAATTTTGGAACATTTTTGACGACATACTAGACTATGTCATTTTTGTTGAATTTTTGACGTTTTCGTGAAAAGTGAAAATTTAGCTTTATTTTTGACGACATACTATACTATGACGTTTTTGTCGAATTTCTGACGTTTCGTTAAAAATGAAAAATTTGCGAATTTTTTGACGACATGCTATTCTATGATGTTTTTGACAAGTTTTTGATGTTTTTGTGAAAAACGAAATTTAGCTAAATTTTTGACAACATACTATAGTATGACAGTTTTCTTGTCTATTTTAAGCCTGACACCACGGTGTAGTGGTAACACTACTGTCAGTTTGGATACTGTTCTGTCTGTCCTTAATTTGAAGTATTTGGCAGTAGGGACAGTGTTGCACCTTTTACAAAATTTTTGACAACATACTGTTCTAAGACATTTTTGTCAAATGTTTGTCGCTTTTGTAAAAAATTAAAATTTTGAGAAATTTTCGACGACATACTGTACTATGATGTGTTTGTCGAATTTTTGACGTTTTCTTCAAATGTGAAAATTTAGCTAAATTTCCAACAACATACTATGCTATGGTGTTTTTGTCAAACTTTTGACACTTGTGTAAAAAAATAAAAATTCAGTGAAAGTTAGTGAAATATTCGACGACATACTGTACTGTGACGTTTTTGTTGAAGTTTATACGCGAAGTTTCACAAAATAAAAGAATACCTCAGTCAGTTCAATACTCCATTTAGCATAATAGCCATATCAGAAATTTGGACCAATAATGAGAAGGGAGCAGATTTTGAACTGGATTGTTATGAGTTTAATTATATCACCAAGAAAAACAAAAATGGAAGTGGAGTGGCAATATACATTGAAAATGACCTGAAATATAAAACTATAATATATATACTGTATATACCAAAAAAAAAGCCTTCGATACGACACATTATTAACTAAACTTGAAAAGTACGGGGTAAGGGGGGTTGGGTTGAGCTGGCTGAAAAGCTATTTATGAAACAGGCAGCATGACTGTACAAACATGTGAAAATAAATCAGCATACTTGGAAATCACATGCTGAGTACCACAGAGATCAATCAATCAATCAAGACCAATGTAATTTATAATATGCATTGATGATAAATGCAGAGTATCAACGTTATTGAAAATAATTTTGTTTGTGGATGATACAAATATTTTCTGTTTTGGGGAAAATTTGCAGCAGGTTTTGGAGATGATTGCAATAGAAACAAACAAACTAAAACATTGAACCTCGGTAAAACAAAGATTATACTTATACGGAGGTCTGGGGAAATATCTTTAAATGCACTCTACAGCTGGTATTCACACTTCAGAAAAGGGCAATAAGGATAACAAACAAAGCAGAATACAGAGAATGCACAAACTCACTATTTATGAAGTCATGCACATTGATATTTTGCATTTTGAATTTAGTTAAATTCAAAACTGCAAAAAAAATTCATAACAGCCCCGCCCCAAAGTGAGCTTTCTGAGATATTTTATCTCACTATATATATATATATATATATATATATATCGCTGTTATGAAATGGACATCGTATTATATTGGAAAAGACTTGGAACTATTGACAGCATAAGTTGTTCTGGCTATTTTTATTCATACACTACCATTCAAAGGGACGTCTTTGTGAAACCTGTGGAGTCGCCCCCTGGCGGAATTTTGAGCGAATACAGGTTTAAGGCATGTCCACGTCAGCTCCACTTTGAGGATCCGGAAGTTTCGTCCGGAGTCATCGGTCGACAGGAAAACACTATTCAAGACCCACGCGACCACGTGAGTATGACACAAGGATGGGTGAAGAATGTTTGCGTATCATATTTGACATTCATGCAGCTGTAGGACACTAATAACTGACTGGCAACTGGACAGCAAACAGCTGTGTAGATACACAGACTTCACACATTTTGGTCTAACACGTGTCATGCGGAGTAGCGTAATCAGACCCACACACACCAAAGAGAATGCTATTGTGCAGAATAAAGATTAAAATGCAATAGTGTGTACCCCTCAACTACACCTCACACACATGGTTAATGTATTAATTACACAGTTACTACATACTTTATTCTTAAAGTAACGTATGTAGTTTAATTACAAAGCATTGTGCATGATGATTAACCTGTATAAACACACAGTACAGGTAATGAGTTTCGATTAATTTGTATGTCTAATCTAAGTAGATGGTGTGAAGTGTGAAGGTGTGAAGTAAAAAAAGGAGGAAGAGGGGACAAACATAATTGTTAGTATTATTATTGATATTCATAATAGACGAATAAAGAAATGTAAACATTTTTACAGTATTATTTTGTAATTATTAAAACTAACTAAAACACAGGCTACATCAAGGAGAATTGTTGAAAAAAATTACTGTACCATGAAGGCACAAGGACAATTCCATCCAATACTTTTTCTCTTTTTCTCTGCAGGAAATTAAAGATGCCAGCAGTTGTTGTTGTGCACGGTGGGGCGTGGGCCATTCCAGATGAACTGGCCAAGGCCTCTGTTGATGGGGTAAAGGCTGCAGCACATGTAGGGTTTTCTGTGCTGGAAAGAGGGGGTAATGCAGTGGATGCTGTTGAAGCAGCTGTGAGAGCTATGGAAGATAACACTGTATTTAATGCAGGTACACTAAATTATTATTATTTTTTTAATAATCATTATAGATTTATACCTGTATCTAGGAGTTAAGAAGAAGAAGAAACACTTTTGATTCCAATGTGGTCAGCATGATAACCACATCTTTGGTTATCTGCTGTCTTCCTGCCTTGTATTGTTAGTTATAAATAAAGACAAATTAAACAAAAACGCCACCATATGTCCTTTACAGGATTCGGTCTCTGATCACCATCCTTCATTCTGTCTGCAATGAATGTTGTGCACTGTCTCCATCTGCTGGTAGTGATGCAAACATCCATCCATGGTATGATAGTCCTTTTATGTGACTTTGGCCTCTGATTATGGGGATTATTTTTATAATCCCCCATCAATCCCAGATGGAATTTGTGGATAAAATATCTTCATGTCAGATTATGTCTACATGTACGTACGTTCTACCAATGCCCACATGGTTTTCTGTCCAAGCATGTATCAAGAAGGTCAGTCATTGTATCAGTCATTAGTACTCTACTGCCTTGTACAGTGTCATCACTGCCCTGTGGACTTGTAGAGGATGCAACTGGCAACACAAAATTGAGCACATGGTACCTGATGAACATTATAGTTATTAACTTTTGCATGGAAACGTATTAGGGAAAAACTATCTCTGTTGTTTTCTCAGTAGTTAGTTGTTATTTGTGGTATGTAATTGTAGGGCATGGAGCAGCACTGAACATGGACGGAGAAGTGGAGCTGGATGCCATAATCATGGACGGAAGCACACTTGCCAGCGGTGCTGTGTCTTGCGTGAAGAACATCGCCAATCCTGTGACACTGGCACGGGCAGTAATGGACAAGGTGTCATCTGAAATGCTTTTGTCTCTCAGTCTCAGGGATACTTTTTATGAATGTTCGAGCTTTTGTGTGCAATGAGCTGAGTAGCTTCAGTTATCTGGGAATCTGTTATAAAATGCAGCTCCTATTCAAACTGTCTCTTACATGTTTGCTGCCATGGAAAGACTGGCAGTGTCATGTTGACGGGCAGAGGTGCCAACGTGTTTGCAGAGAGCATTGGGATGGACACAGTCCCCACTGAGACACTAGTGACCAAGTATGAGAGGAGAGAATGGGAGAAACACAAGAGTTATGTTACTGGAGTAACTGAGGATTTCAACTCTCAGTTGTAGGTATCTATCATTTCACTTTATCATGACACTTTCTTATCCTAAACTACATTTCTTTTCAACACGTCCTCTCAGCCTTAATAACCTAACTATATCCTGAAATGAAATACATGAAATTAATATAATTGCAACACAACATTGCGATTCTCCTCTTCCTGTGGATTCTGTCACTAAATAGCAGCTTTAAATAAGCTTTTGTACTATACTGAATGTGGTGGAAGTTTTTTTTTTAAAATGTTTTTCTCCCTAATTCTAGGGCCCATGATACTGTTGGGGCAGTTGCTGTGGACTGTACTTGTAGGGTTGCATGTGCAACATCAACTGGAGGGATCAGAAATAAAATGGCTGGAAGAGTAGGAGACTCTCCAGTTATTGGTATGAATTAATTTTGAATAAATTAATTTTACTGTGTCAGTTGCAGTTAAGACTAAATTTGTGGTTTCCTTATCCCCGCTGGTTTTTTCAATTAATTGTAGTGTTTGGTGACACCAGTAAAATTGAGCTTTTAGAGAAAGATATGAATTAATCTTTTTCAATTTTTCTTGCACTCTCTTGTGAAAAAAAAGGCTCTGGAGGATATGCAGACAACTGTAGTGGTGCAGTGTCTTGTACTGGTCATGGAGAGTCCATTCTTAAAGTCACTTTGGCCAGACTGATTCTTTCGCACATGGAACAGGGTAAAGTATCATGTTTTTAACGGCCATATTTAATTTAATCTGATTTAACTCGATATTTCATTGCAAAGTACTGAAATATCACTTTTCATACACAGGTAAATCAGTGGCAGATGCTTCACAGTTGTCCCTGCAGTACATGGGAGACCGTGTTCGAGGTGCAGGGGGTGCGATTGTAGTTTCTCCATCAGGGCAGTGGGCAGCGACATTTACTACAGAGCGGATGGCCTGGGCAGCTGTGGAAAATGATGTTCTTTGGTATGGATTAGACCCAAATATAAGATTAAAAGAGCAGTTGTCCAAATAACAGTTTTAACATATTGCCATGCTGAATCACTCGCTACTCTTACAGCAAGATAAAGTAGGCAAGTCTGGAGAAGAGCTAGTCAAGACATTTGAGAAGTGTTTTTTTTATCACATATTACAAATGAAATTAAAGGATATTTCATTAAAAGAAAAACTTTAACAATGTGTTATTGTTTTCCTATTTTTTTTCTAAAGACAAAAATATGGCTGGTGAGTCTGGGGGTCTCATTCTTGAAATGCTGTATTTAGGGTTCTTTATGTAAGATTTAAGTCACTATTAGTGAATATGAAAGTAATAAGAGGTGTATCTTTGCAAGTGTTAATCTTTTGACAAGACGATCAATATATGTTAGTATGCAGTCTTTTGTTGTTCATTTTATTGATGAATATTATTATTATTATTATTGTAAGTAAGCTACTGTAGGTCAGGGAAATGTATTTTCCTCTTTGTTTTTTTAATAGAATAGTTTTCTTAATTTTGTCTCCAATAATAGAAATGTAGATTAACAAAATGTTAATACAGCATGGATAGCTGATGAACAGAGTATAAGTAGCTCGGAATATTGAAAATTTACTAATCTAAAATAAACAAAAAGCATGTGATGTTATGGATACTGGTTTTTAATATGAAAAAGCGCGTTAAAAAATGTAAAAAATCAAATTTTTCCTCTTTCTGCGTGGGACTCTTGGCCAGTTTGTTTCGATCTGTCGTTGAAAAGAATGAAACGTTAGCTGCCATGGAGAGGTGTTGAGGCTGTGCGGTCGCTGCCATGCTACCTGTAAACACAAGCCACGTGACAAGCGGCGCCGTCTGTCAGGGGCTTTGCAGCACTGGGGCGAAAGACGGCGGAGTTAGAGGAAGTTACTGGGAGCTGCTGTGCTAGTATGTAACCTCACGCCAACTGGATACGGCAGCTGGAGAGAAGTAAGATTTTGCAAATTAATACGCACCCAAATGTTTCCAAACATCCACTATACGAGCGCTGAAACTGATGGATGTGGGCGTGCTCGTAAAGCAGCTCTCTGGTTACTAACAAACTTGGGATCTCGGGCCTGTGCTAACGCGATTTAGCTAGCCTGAATGACAGAAGTAGCATCGAGAGGTGTAAGCGACTATCCATAAATGTTGTCCTGTTTATCATAGCTTTTCAGGCACATGTGTTCACAAACAATGTGAATATATGTAGTAATAATAAAAAATACTTGCGTTTTTTAACAATTAATCGCCTCGTTAAGTCTTTCTCCATAAGTTACCGCTCGCTTGCTAACAGACATTACTAGTGCGTTCAGCAGCGGGTTGTTGTTAGCAATTCAGTCTCGTTAGCATGCTAACTAGCAAACATCTCCTTGGCAGAACCTAGCATCGAATACTCGATGTTTCATATGAACAGTAAGTGATTTTAGGTGATATTAAATCAATCGGCGTTTATATTGGCACCAATCTATCCCAACTCTAAATAGATAATGCTTTGGAGTTATGCATTGTTGTGTGCTGGCCTGCTTCAGTCGTGTATTTGTACTTTATTTTTAAGTCCCCGTTAACTTGCAGGTCACTTGACGTTAGCGTCTCTCTTACTAGTTCATCAGCACTATGCAGTATTGGTCTATTTAAAATGTATGATGTGCAGTAAAAAAAACATACCAAACACATTTTAGCTAAGGTCGTTAGCTTAAAGGTGCAGGACGGGAAACCGTGTAGCATCTACAGTTGATGGGGTCCATCAGAGGGATAGTTTGAAGTTAACTGACCCTCTGTATACAACACTTAAAAATGTATCTAATGCATAGTAATATCGCTAATATTTTTTCTCTATTGCACAAAATACATGTTTGTAAATTTGTTACTATTGTTATCTTGATTATTTTCCTGTAAAAGCAAAGTAAATGTTTGCATAGATCCTGACTGGCTTGCACATATAAGACCATAATGATTCTCAGACTCTGGTCAGATATATAATATGCTAAGAGGATGCTGCATATGATGCATAATAGCTGAACCAAAACATCATTATTATTATTATTTTAAGTGACCTAAGTGGGCCCCTGACTTTTGCTGTTCTTGTACTCTGTGTTGCTTTGATTCAGGTAGGCAGCGGCATTCATGGATATTGTGGACACCTTTAATCATTTAATACCCAGTGACCAGTTGGACGATTCCCTGATAATAGGTCAGAATTTGGAATGTGAAGCCAGTAATGAGTTTGGAGCAGGACACAGACTGGAAGATTCACTGAAGAATATGCTCAGTGATAAAGATCCCATGTTTGGATGTGCAAGCTCTCAATTCAATCTGCTGGACAATGAGGACTCTGCTTTTCCAGTTACTGCTTCCACAGGTATAACGACAGACAAAAGAGATTGCAAAAATCAAAATTTAGGGTTTTTTGATTGGCTTTAGTCTTTGATTAAAAATTGATGAACATATGCTATTGCCGGCACATGGCTGCTTCACAATATAAGCCATTCAGAACTAATTGGAAAACTTTCAAGTGTACTTTAACAGCCCAGTAACATTGCTTATTGATCAGCAGTACATTCAAGCATTTGACTTCTGTTTTGTAGGTTGGCAAGAAAACAAAACACTTAAACATCTGTTTGTACACAGGACAGGTTTCAATCATTGATTTATTTAAGTATTATTGATTTATTTAAGTTATTCATTTAAGTCAAAAATCTTGACACACGATGGTTCTTGGTTAAATGTGTTTTAGAAAATTAAGCATAAACAGCAGCTGCAGAAAATGCAATAGTGAACAATGTACAGCATCATTATAAATGTGATACAGTTTTGCTGTTAATATCTACACAGGAAGATGAACTATATTATTTTCTCTGTTGTTGGCAGGAGTTGATGATAATTCAGCACCAGCTGCTCTCGGCAGTGAACTGACAGCTACTGTGACCACACAAGTCAAACGTCCTGTTGGCAAGCAAAAGAGGTGTCAACATAATTTAGTACATGGTAAGTTGCTGCTTGTTTGTGTTTCTATTTGGACCAAATGAAAATTTTATAACTAAAAATTTGTATGACTGATACATTTTTCTATGTTTTGTATTGTCTCGTTTAAACAGAATTAAGTGGTGGTTCACAACCTGCTGACACATTCACGAACATCATGACACGAGGACGACCTGGAAGGAGACCTGTTAACAGGCTACAGAAGTCATTTCTCATTGAGAAAGGAGTTAAAGGAACCCAGCTGAAAAAAGAATTAACTATGGGAGGGCGTATCAATGTTAATGACTTTGCTAGTGGTTTATGGTTGAATCCTACCGTTGTGTTGAGACGATTGACTGTCACAATAGGGGGATTCAAGATTGAGCTGCTTCCAGGACCCTCTTATACAGAAAATGTTGATACAAGCCAGTCTGCATCCTTGAATGATGGCATATCATATGGTGAAGATAAAGTTTTAGCCACGTTACCAGATGATTCTGTCAGTGCAAAGAATCCCACACCTGAGAACGTGGTCGAAAAGGATGTTATTGTGAAAAGTGCTGCTGCTGATGTAGCCGCTGGGCTGGGCCCATATGTGAACCCCAATGATGTGCAGACCTCCAATGGGACGATAAAAGGGAGCCCCTGCCCAGAGGAGACCAAGTTTGACAATCAGAGTGTTTCTGGAAAGCAGAAGCCAGTCAGTAAAGGCAATGAAGACATAGAACAGCCACAAACTAACAAGGATGACAAAACTCCTGTTAGTAAGACTGATGGTAAGGAAAAGCAACATACAGTAGCCAAAAGTCTGCTGAAGTCCAAACAAGGACTGACTTCTAACAAGAATAAGGACTTAGTTTCATGTAAACCAAGCTCCATGATTAAGGAACATAAAGAATCTCAAAACACACCATCAAAAGTCATCCAACGAGGTGACATGCATAAAATTAAATCTCAAAAGGACAAGAAAGAGGTGGCACCTTTGAAAAGGCCTGCGGAAAACACCCAAAGTGAGCATGCTACAAAAATGCAAAAGTTACAGGGCATAGGAGATAAAGTGAAACCCAAATTACCAAACTCACAGAGCCCAGGCGTGAAGAAGAGTCCATCATCTGGCAGCCGTGTTGGTGATCAGCAGTCACCAACCAAACAGACAACTCATAATAATAGTTCCAAAGTGCTGCTGACTGCTCAGCCAGCACACAGTCATCCAAGCCAAATGATAAAAACACCTGAGGAAGGAGGGCAGGAAAAGCCCAAACTGAAAAAGCCAGAAAAGATCCATCAACGACAGAAAAGTAAAAATGCAAGAAGCATCTCTGTGGATGAGCCACAGCTGTTTATTCCAGATAATGCTCCTGTTGTGAAGAAGGAAACTGCTGAGGAGCATCCTGTTAACAGTGACACTGCTTGGGATGGAAACAACTGTTGTGGTCTGTGCAAAAAACACCACAATAACACGTAGGTGTTGCTTTTTACCTAAATATGAAGTTATGGAGAATTATTATACAATATAAAAGTCAAATATCATTTTGTTAGACTTAATTACTGCACATTATAAATTTAACTTTAGATGATAGTGTTTTTCTGATGCTGAACACCCCTGAATTGTTGGTAGTTCTACATTTACTTGGCACAGCATGCAATATTTGCACAATTTCATAAAGACCTAACTGGCTTACTATCTGCTGTGTGGTCAAAAATAGCAAGTGTTTTGAATAAACAAACCAGATTTTGCTCTATTGAAATACCCACTTTCACTCACATCTTTAATGATTGCTTTACTCTGTCTAGGTTCATGGTTGGCTGTGGTCGATGTGAGGACTGGTTCCACGGCGACTGCGTTGGTCTTGACCTGACAAAAGTACGTGAAATGGAGGAGGAGGATCAGATGTATGTTTGCTTGAAGTGTTGTGAGGAAGAAGCCAGAAAGGTGGAGCCTGAGGTTAAACCAGAAGTTGAAGTAAAGACCGAAGCACAAGACCAAAAGCTGCCTCCCAAACCCAGACCAGGAACCTCCCAGACACTTACATCAGGGGGGGTCAGACCAGTAAGAAAGGTAAGCAACATCACTTCTTGAAATAAAAATGTTTGATTGTGCTTTCAAGAAACTAAATTCTTCTACATGCAACGCATTTTATTTGTTCCCCTAGATAATTCATCCACTAATATTAATCATAGGCAGTGTTACCACTACACAAGGGTTTGTCTTTTTGCTTTTACTTTGCAGGAAGATTTCACATGGGTGCGTTGTTTAAAGTAAACTCACAAACATGTAGTGTACATTGTCACACACTTAAAACACCCAGATCTTCTTACCTTTGGCTGAGAGGTTATAATATATGCCTGTTATTGTTAGATTTTGTTTTCATATTTTGCTTGTCTTCATATTTACTTTCTTAATGTCCCAAAATGTAATAAAATGACTAATGGGCTTCTTAAACGTATTTCCTTCTTCTCCAGTCTGCGGATGTCAGAGATGCAGGTTGTAAAACAAGTAAGTTAAATTTCATTATTATAAACAACAGTAAACAAATACAATCACAGCAACAAGGTCAAATCTTTATTAGACCTTTGTATTGCTAATTCATAATAAAAGTTTCAGCACCAAATATGCTTGAGACCTTAAAAAATTGTATTGTACATCTAATTTTATACATCTAATTTTTTTTATTGGCTCACACATACAATTGGGGTCAAATTGGTGAAGGGCATCCACACTACAAAACATGCAAACATTTTTCATATCAGCAATCTCCCGATGTAATATTTATCAGCATTTATCAGCTATAGCTTTATAACCCTTGTTCGCCCAGATTTCTCACCACATTGTTATTCTGTCCACACAGGTGTTCAGCTGAAACAAGAGCCAAAAAGTAAGACTTCAACAGCTTCAAAGAAACCAGTATCTGTGGAGGCAATCAGACGAAGTGTGCGTGACTCTCTGAAAGAAATCCTTTTACAGAGGTAAGTATAGGAGGATATGCTATTTACATTGAATTATAAGTATAAAATGTTATTGGTACCTAAGTGCATCAAAATGTGATGCTGTCTGTATTTTAGGTTGAAGGAGTCTGATTTGAACATCTCAGTGGAGAAGGCCTCTGAAATTGCCAAGAAGACAGAGAGAGAACTTTTTCACCTGTATAAAGATACTGACAACAAATACAAGAACAAGTATCGAAGTCTAATGTTTAACCTAAAAGATACTAAAAATAATGTAAGTACTACTTTGAGGCAGATTCATCTCTACAGTGTCTTGATGTTGTGTTTTAGATTTAATATGAATGTCTATTTTTTTTAATTGTAATCTTTAGGTACTCTTTAAGAGGGTCCTTAAAGGGGAAATTTCTCCTGGTAACCTAATTCGAATGAGTCCTGAGGAACTCGCATCGAAGGAATTAGCTGCTTGGCGACAAAGGGAGAACCGGCATGTGAGTAAAAAGGAAAGCAATCCTCAAGTCTTACTCTGCAGTTACTCTTACAGATTGCAGATTGTACAGCATTAACGTACCAAAGAGTTTACCATAATTATGTTATGGATGTAGGGCTCCATAACATCAATAGATTTTGTCCTTTTTATTATTTTCGTTACAGGTGGTTGTATTTTTAAAAGCTTAGCAATAAATATCTCTTTTTACAGACTATTGAGATGATTGAAAAAGAGCAAAGAGAGGCAGAGAGACGACCCATTACAAAGATCACACACAAGGGTGAAATTGAAATTGAAAGCCAAGAACCAGTGAAAGCACCTGAGCCTGCAGAGGTAAGAGACACCTTGAATATTACTCTATATATTACATATACAAGGGAAAAGGGGGTGACACATTTGCTTGAATATCTCTTCCCCTCTTCTTAGCTGGAGCCTCCCAAAGAGACAGAAGTGTCAGCAGAAACTCCAAAAACCCCAGAGAAGACAGAGTGCACAAAGACAGAGAAAGACACTACAAAACAACATAAGTCTCATTTATTTGACCTACACTGCAAAATATGCACAGGTAAAGTCCATCATGAGCAAAAATCTTGATCAGAGTCATGAAGCTCTGCTGTTTGCAAAATAGTTTCTCAAAATGATCACTTGACTTGTTAACTTTCTTCTTCTAACAGGTCGTATGGCGCCTCCTGTGGAGGAGGCCCCTACCAAAGTGGTCAAAGTTGCGACTACAGTTGTTAGGAGGCAGTCAACCAAAGCAGAAGAAACTAAAAGCACAACTGCACCTGCACTCGATGATGACATGCACCTCAGTGTTTTGGAGGAGAGCTTTAGAAATGCTCAGCCAGGCTTTGAAGCAAAGTAAGCCTTTATTCCAGACACTCTCTTTGCCTCTTGCGTGTAACTCTCTTGCAAGATTGCTCCATTGCTATTATATTTGTCACAGGTCAGATCATGGAGCGGCAAAAGAAGAAGAGGCCTCTTTCCTTTCCAGCCTAAAGTTGCTGTGGCGAGGTTTTATTCACATGCACTCGGTGGCAAAGCTTGTGACAAAAGCTTTTCCAGTCTCCGGCATTTTGGATAACCTGACTGAGGTAAAGTGTACGCAGCTGAATATATACTGAGTTTACACAGATGATCAAGAGTACTGACAGTAATACTTATGTCACCTCACCCCACTTAAAAGGACCTTCCAGACAGCGTTCAGGTTGGTGGGAGGATAAGTCCACAGATAGTGTGGGACTACCTGGAGAAGATTCGGGCGAGTGGAACAAAAGTACGTTTTTGGAAGTTTTCTGAAAGTGAACAGTTTTAAACACACATTTGTCTATGCTGTTCTAGTCGATTGCTTGTTGTTCATTAAAAGTTGGCCACACCTCAGTAAGCTGTGGTGAAGAGGTGGAGCAACGATAGTGTGAATGAAGCAGTGAATCCCCGGTTGTCTGTGTTTGAAAGCGCGGAGAGATTACATTTTTATGAGTCTATACGTTTTTTGTAGGGAGATTGTGCATGGTACAACCATTAACAATATAATAAGGTGTAAGAGTTTACTGACACATGCTTTTTGTCTTAAAGGAGGTGTGCCTGATTCGCTTCCACCCTGAGACAGACGAAGATGAGATCTCCTATACTCTTTTGTATGCCTACTTTAGCAGTCGTAGGCGTTTTGGGGTTGTGTCCAATAACCGGAAACAAGTGAAGGACATGTATCTCATCCCCTTGGGCGCTACTGAAAAAGTTCCTCATCAGCTTGTTCCCTTTGATGGCCCAGGTAACAGAATGATAGACCAACTTCTACCTGGATGCTTATCTTCTCTGACTGAGTAGTGCAAACATTTCTGATCTTTTAAACATATATATTCTATTTTAAATCATTTTCACAGGTTTAGAAAACAACCGTGCCAACCTTCTTCTCGGACTCATAATTCGCCAGAGATCAAAAAGGGATTTTCTTCCTGTGGATGTGAATGAAACGAGGAGGGTTATTCCTGAAATAAAGCCCATCACTATTTCCACTAAAGAATCTAGAGCCACGGAGGAAGATGAGAAAATCTTTTTATCTTCCTTGACTGCCACCCAAGTAAAAGAGAAGGACAAACCGCTTAACACCAGTGAGAATGTTGATGAGCCTGTTACTGAGACTTTTGAAGAACCCTCTGTATCAGAGGAGCCCAGCAATCAGGAATCTCAAAAACCACTCCGCTTTCTTCCCGGTGTGTTAGTAGGCTGGGGTGGGGAATTACCACCTTTACCAGATGTTGGAGGAAAACCTGGAACAGCAGCAGACAATAACCCGAAGACCCAACCACCTTTGAAAATGGATGCACTAACTGGGAATTCAAAAAGTCCAACAGCTGTTGCACCACGTGATCGTTTTGTTATCAAGAAGAAAGAGGCTAAACCTGCTAAAGCTGAAGCGGAGCTCACCACCCCGACTGATACCTCTGCTGTGAACAATTCTTCAGAAAAAGATGCCACAGTGGTGACCCCTGGTGTGCATATCTCTCTGAAAGATAAGCCTCCAGATGTATCAACTGAGGCTTTTCTGGCAAGCTTATCATCAGCTACAAGTGGGACTGAAACTAGCAGTGCTTCCTCTGCAAACAAAGGGGATGCTGGCCTGTTATCTGAGACTGAAAAAGGAGCATCTGAAGGGACTTCTGTGTCGCAGTCAAAATCACAGGCTGTTTCAGATCACACAAATAGTTCAAAACCGCCTTTAGCTGGAATACTGAAAAAATCCTCAGCATATTCCAGCGTGAGTGAAGATAAAACATCGGTGCTACAGAAGGATAAAGCCAACCACCCAGCGTCTTCAGGTCCTAAACCTGTTCCTGTGTCGGGCAGCAGTAGAAATGATCCTGTTACACCTTTCCATCAAGGATATTTACAGCTTTCTCAAGCCAAGAACAAGCCGGAGGAACAAAACCAAACAGCTATTCAATCGGTTCCCCACAAGAAGGACGATCTTGGTATGGCCCAGACTGATCCTGCAGCAACTTCAGCAGTCTATCCTCCTGCACTACAGGAACCACAAGCAGCACCAGCGCTCCCAGAATGCAACAGTGCAGCTCAGTTCCCACTGCAACAACCTCAAGTACCTGGCAGTTGCAACTACTCAAGTGATCCTCCCCCTCACACCGTCTCCACCCCAAACACCCAGGATCAGAGTCCTACTATGCCATGGGCTCAGGATGGCACTTCACATGTTCCTGGAATTCAATCACAGTATCCTGGGAGTTGCTCTCAGCTTTCTGAGCAACCCGCATCCCTGGCCAAAGACCACAAGCGTCTAGAGGAGAGATACAGTGACCCATGGGAGAGGCCACGAAACACAGAGGACAGAGACCACCACGGGAGGCACAGCCACCACAGGGACTCCCATCATGGGAAGAAGAGCCGTCACCATGACAGAGAGCGGGAGAAAAAACACGATCGCAGCCATGATGACAAGTACAGAGAGAGGAGCAGGCACCATGGACACTCGGATGACCGTTACAGTGAGAAGAGGAGGGAGAGGCACCACAGTGAAGAATACAGCAGCCGTCACAAAGAGAGACACAGACATAGACGGGACTCTGATTATGAGAATGGCCGGAGGAGTTCAAAAGACAGTTACTCATAATTGTTTTTTTTATTTTTTTTAGAAAATGTTTTAAAGCAGACTAGTGCTAGGACTGCTGTCAGCTTGTTTTATACTCAGTTCTGCAGCTTATAGATGCTCCATTTTATGTTATACAGCCACAACAGGATAATTTCAGTGACACTACGAAGGTTATCACAGATTCTGTTCAGACCAAGAAGAATTGGAGCATTTCCAAATTTTTAGCCCTTTTTAATCAGACATGTCTTGTTTGTATTAAGCTGCTGTACTGACTAGAAATGATCAGTTAAAGTTTGGATGAGTTTGTTACATGAGAGGAGAAGTTTAATTTCAACATTTTAAAATGACTGTAACAGAAAACATTTCGCTGAGAGATCTAAGCAGCAGCTTTTGCCTTTTCTTCTAGTTAAATTCTTTTAAATTGCTTAAATATTTTGTAAACTTGCTTATTCAAATTTATGTACATTTTGGCTTGTAATATACATTGGAGATGACGTGTGCCTTTGCACTGCGTGTTTATGTACAGTTCGTAATAAAGCTAATCCTTTTTTTATTGTCGATTATAAAAACACATTGTACTCATAGTTTTAGACAGTAAATTTGTGTCTGGTAAAGGAACCAGACTTGAAGACCTAAATTTATTAGATCATTTGTTTTTGTTGTCTTTGAATTCTGAACTCTAATTCAGACAATGTACACTTATGCTAGTAATATCACTGTAATCCGTGATTACAACTTGGCTAAGAAGAAACAAGAAAAATATTGTTTAGTATGGATTTTGAAAAACTGCAACCTAACTACTGCCAGGTGAAATAAAAGTCATATTACATACAGGTTTGTAGTAAAACAAATACTTGCACTGTGTACCTGATTGTTATAAAACACCAAGAATAATTATAATTATAATTAAACCGTGTCACAAAATTTAAACTGTTGTAGACGAGTTAGATTTTCACAACTATTCACTGCCCTCATAAACATTAAAACCTTCACTATTTTTGAGAAACCACAATGGCTTGGTATCCTCAAACAAATAAACATTTCTAAGATGACCTTCAAATCCATCTGAAAACAACCCAGAAGTGACCAATGATACATTTCGGTGTAATTCAAATCCCCCAAAGTAAAGCTGACCCCCATAGTTTAAGGCCACGTAACGCTCAAATGGGTCCAGGTCTTCGAACAGGATTCGCTTACTGTTCAGGAACACCTGCATAACAGTGCTGTTTAAGGATATGGAGACATTCTGCCATTTGTCGCAACACAGTGTGATATTTCTGAAAGTTATTGGGAGGGTAAGTCTCTCTCCAAGATTGACTGCAAATTTGAGGTGGCCGCTTTCAAGTCCAATGGCGAGGTAGTCGTCACCATCATGTTCGGCCTTTCCCATCCACACGATCAAACCGTCGTCGGAGCTCGTGCGAAAGCTGAAAGAAACCCGCGCGGATTTTAAATTTCTTGTGTTGTATCTCGGGTCCATGTATTTGACGTAAGAGTTCCCAACAAACTTGAGGGTGTCTGTGGATATTTGTGTGTCGCAGTACCTCCCTCCCCATCCTAAGGGACATATGCAGCGGTACGAGTTAAAATAAGTTGGCGTGCATGACGATCCGTGTTTGCAGATGTTGTTCTCGCAGCTTACCGACTGGTTACACACAGAGCCAGTCCACGGTGGTGGGCACACACATGTGAAGGAGTGACTTCCTGTTGCCCTGCACTGACCTCCATTTTGGCAGGTTTTGTACCCACAGGCAGTCCCATCCCAGTCCCCAACGTTTGCGCCACTCACTGCCCCCATCTCCGTTAACTCAAGCTCTATTCCGTTGATTAGAAGTTCTCTTAGGCCGCCGGTGAAGCCCACTGGTTCCCCTTCAGTTGCATCAGTGGAGATGAAACTCAGGGTGGACAGACCCCCGACAAAGATGTCTGTAGCAACATCCAGAGTGGTCATCCCCTCAGTCCTGTTCTCACTGACCTCCTCATTATCCAGACTGAGGAAGCCTTGGTGACCTATGAGCCCTGCCCTCACGGTGTGCCAGGTCCTGGCACGCGAGTCCACCTTCTCAACAGACTGCAGGATGTGGGTGCCGTCGCCCAGATTGTATCGCAGCTGGACGAACCCAGATTTCAGGGCGAGACAGAGGAAGTCTCCTGTGGGGAGGAAAATAAAGTATTTCATGGTGTGAAATAAGAGTTTGATTAAAGAACGTTTTATCATGAGGATCAACATTTTTTGTCCTCTGTCCTGTGAATCACTGAAAGACCTCTGAAATCCACATTAGGAACAACTGTACTAGAGGTAGAATTAAAAAAAATATATAGTTTGGGTGAACTGATACTTAACAATCATTCTTACATTGCACATATAATAGTCTTCAATTTCATGTTAAGCTTTTATTGGCTTAAAAAGTATTGACTTTTAAGTCAATAAAATATATGTATGCAGCACATATTAAATTGTCTCCCCTAATTAACATGGTTAGTATCAAAGCACTATATTAAACCAATATGCCAAAATATCTTTTCAAATGCCGTCTTTCATGAAGTTGTTATTTTGTGCCAAGTTCCTACCATGATGATTCTTTTGTTATGTTGCAGGAACAAAGAATGATTGGTTTTACAGAACCACACAACCATGTGTTGCAGGACATTAAGAGGAAAAATGATCATGCTCCCATTTAAACACACTGACAATCTGCACAGTCCACACAAGATTTTATTTCTCCACATAAAGCAAAACTCTGAGCTGAATGTCCTTTACCAGCTCGGGCACTGAGATGCTGCGCAGTGTAGACAAGCACGCCATCGGGTGACAGCGGCTGGAACTGCAGCTGCACAACAGTCCTGTGCCTGATGGCCATGGGTGGGAATGACATCCACGAAGACAGGTTGCTGCTAAAGAATGGATCGCTGATGCTCACAGCTAAACATGGAAAACATTACAGCGGTTAAATAATGGAACAGCAAAGCTCTTGTCTTATTACATAAATAAATAACATATGCAGTATAACGATAGTTAGGGTTCAGCGGTGCAACCTTTCTCGCAGTAGAGCCCCGCAGTCCCCAGGGTGCACTGGCAGGTGTATCCATTTGGTAGAGGGATGCAGGTGGAGCCGTGGGCACACAAAGGAGGGGGACTGTGCTCGACATCACACACAGACGAGGTCTCGGAACAGAGAGCTCCCTTCCATCCCAGTGGGCACTGGCAGCTACAGACGGGCACAGTCAGACACTATGAGGAGCGTGTAAACACTGTTATCTTTTTCTACTCTACAAGGAACCTGATTATCTGACATCTACTGGATTGTAGACACAACACATAGAAATATACACATTATGTAGTATAGCCCGTGCAAATCCGACAACAAGGTCCTTGTGCGTGTTATTAGAATTATTATACTGTACATACATCAGAAATGAATCATAATGTGTTGTTTTTTTTCACTCACTACACAGATGAGCCCGAGTCCACACATGTTCCTCCGTTCCTGCAGTGAATATGAAGACATGGCGTGACCCCACACTGACCCACACTGCGCCCAAAGGCCGGACGTCCCGCAGACGGTCCCAGTGCTTGGAACTTTCCGTCTCGTCTGGTGCGAAACTGCACATCAAAAACACACCCTGTGGGGGAAGGAAAAGCGACGCGGACAGCGAACAGACGAGGATTATCAGAGAAACGGCATTCTTTGTTTTGCTGACATGACAATTAATTTGAAATCAGTTTGAACACTGTTTATTTCATCATGCGATAACATAAGTTGTTTACAGAAATGATGCATCTTTATCTAATGTGAAGTTCTGAATTCGATTGAATAAAGTCTCTGCTGTCCACACCCAAAGGAGGCTTTAAAATCCTAGTTTTTCACCCATCATCATGCATCTCCCTCCTCATATTTGCTTTCGGTTTCCATAATTCAATTTTATCAAGACAATATTTGCTTTGGCCTGTACCTGCAGAGCACAGGGCCTTCTATAAATACAAGGCCTGAGCACAAGCTACGTAGTCATCTGCACATGCAGACTCCCTCCTCTCTGCTGCATTAGTCACTGGCATAAACAGGATGCAGGGGAAATGTCATGCTCATTCATGAATATTCATGGCATGATGCTGTCTTCCTGGCAGACTCAAGCGATGGCTGTGGTGCGGCAAACACAGACCCTTGGAAATCAAAGCAGATTTTAAAGGACGATTACAAAAGCTGGTTATTTTCGTTTTAGCTGCACACACCGAGAACCAAGAGAACGGAGCACCGAAACCTTCCAGATAAAACGAGTGAATTGCTTTTGCAGGACAAACGTTTCCTACATCAGATGATTTTTTTTTCTTTGAAATCAAATGACACGACTGCATCCAAGCAGCATGACATCTTTAAACTTCAGACCAGCTCTACAAACTCCCCAACTTCTTGTCATTTGATCAACAGCTGAAATAGTGTAACAGATTTTTTTCCCCCCTCCCCCCCAGCTGCACTGTGCCTGGGGGCCACCTTTCCACAGGGGAGTGTGGATCTGTTGATAACTGGGAGTGAAGTGCATTATCAGTGTGTTCACTGCCAGCCATCATGATTAGGGCTGGAGGAAGGTCACACAGATCTGATTAGACGCTCGTGAGTTCTCATTACACCCCAGGCAGAAAGGTTATGGCTCCACCAGTGTCGCCTCGCTCAGGTAGTGGCTACCGATACGGCAGAGAGTGACCGCCTGATGCAGCACGGGCAAAGTGATGCTCCGCCACAGCTGTTTGGATTTTTAGAGGGTTTATTTTGTCGAGCAGAAAAATGAATTATATGGTGATAAATAAGCAAACACACAAACCCACTCGGGTCTCTGAACATAAAAAGCTCTTGTTCACCTCAAATGGATCTGCCATGGCATTTATAATAACAAGCCTCATTGCCACACGGCAGAGACGGCTGAATATGGTTATGGTGATATTCATAGCTGTTGCCATCATTACGGTTAGGACAATTTTGCTTCACAGCGCCGCACATTAGCAGGCACAATAAATGCTCTCCGGAATCCATCTGTACACCTGAGAGAGAGCATAAATGATGCTGATGATGATGGCGACGAAGATTATTTGCGTGGCATCCTGGTTCAAGTGACTTATCAGCAGTGGAATAGATTTGCACCCAACATGCAACTGTACAGGCTGTGAAGTTATTAAAGGTTGCAGATACAATCAACCTCAAAGCTCTGCTCTGGCTTCATACACCGTGTGGGCCTGCAACTCCCTTTTCATTACACACCTTCCCCTCTGCTTACAAAGAGACAGAGATCCTGAGAGAAGCTCCAAGCCCCAGTGCTCTGACTGCAGACAGCAGTGCTGCGCTGTAATGAAGCTGTAGCAGTCTTACCCTGAAAGCCATGGCGGAACCTGGAGCCAAGCGGCAGCAGTTCAGGGGTGTACTCATTATATCCACCCACAAAGAGCTGGTTGAAAACACTGAGGCCCAGCAGAGGTCCTGGAGATGATCCTGTCCTGTTGCGTTGACCATTAACCTGAGAGAGATACGGTAAAATGTTAACACTGAAGCTGGAGCCTGGCGTCTGTAGATGTTAGTGTGGGAGGACAACCGCTTTAAAATGAAATCTGCAAAACCTGCCAGAATGTGTGACCTCAGACTGATGACCACATTATTCAGCCTTTGACTGCTTATTAGCCACAGTAGCTACTACAGTATAATCCCATGCTTTTGCATGTAAACAGACTAAACTTAACCAAACTGACAAAATACAAACATCCTGTTCTACTCAGTAATTGGATCCAGATGCCCAGTTGGTACGAAGGAACCAACTGGGCATCTTCCCCGGAAAAACTATAGCCTCACTATCAACAACATCTACCAGCCGACACCACCCACACCAGAAAGGATAAATATGGCATAAACATTTCCAAGGACATAATTTATTTCATAAAGATCCTGTCTTTTTTAGATTATTCATCCTTTACATTAGTTTATCTTTGTACATCCCTGTTTGCACATCTATTACTGGTTAAATGCTAAAGTGCTTCTTCTGCTGTTGTGTAATGGCAGCAGGCAAACAACAAAGTGCATTATCACTAAATCACATTGCATTACGTTACAACACCAGACGTTCTGCCCCAATTTTGAATTCCCCTGCATCATCTGTGCTGATGTGTGTTTTCTTGTAATGTTACATTTTGTGTTTGATGATAAAAAGTGATTTTTTTATGGCCTGTAGAAGCAAGTCCCTCAGTATATATTTACCTTATGCATTGATTTTCCTTCAACTGTCAAACATCTGTTAATGTGTAAATCGTATGGGCATGTGCATTTTCCCCGCCAAAAATTCACATTTGCACTCAGCGCGTCACCTTCAGCCATCCTAGTTTCTTGGACCTTCCAAACGTGACAGAGTGGATGCTGATCTGGTTGCTCAGTGGGTTACTGACTATGGTTGCAACACCTGATCCAAGGTTGAATCTATGAATAACTCGGCCCTTTCGCAGTCCCAAAGCAAAGAAGTCGTCACCATCGTTGCCTGCAAAATATATGAAACGTTAGCAGAGCAGACTGAAAAGATCTAATAAATACCATTTTCTGCTAAACACGCCCAACTCAAGGAGAAAAACAGATATTGCTTCAAGAGCACATATCCCCGCTGACACTTAACTCGAACCTTGCAATGTTAAAGAAAGTAACAAATAAAATCTGTATCTTTTGCTTTAGAATTGTGAGACTGTAGTTTTTGAGTAACCGAAAAATAAACAGCACCGAGGTGTAAGTAAAAAAACACGCATCAGAAACATCACATTTATACAGGAAAAAATGTAGAAGGCTCAGTATCAATGTTTAAATCTGAAATTTTCATGTATTATTGTACATTTCTGCCACTTCCAGCAGAAAACAGTGTCTGTGTCTACCTCCTTTCCTGATGGTGGCGATAAAAGACGCCTCGTCACTAAACCAATTATCATGCAAGGTGTTCATGTTACATCCTTCCCATATTGTTCCATATTGTTCCATGTTGTTCCGTACCATTACCAGAAGTGCTGCTCTCTCTCCTGACAACTGTTTCATTATTCATAAAGCTCTTGTTTTGTTTTTGCCTCCACCATGATGAATTGTATTCTCATGGGAAAGCAAATGCAGAAGATCCTCACGACCCCCCCCCCACCCCCCTCTCCTTTGATGAAATATACTGGTAACAGTGATACAGTGGTTACCTGCTACCAAGTCTGACCCCACAGGAGAGAAGAAAGAGCCTTATTTAAAGTGATGGGCGATGACAGCATCAAAGTGCGCCTCCTTCTCAAAGTCTATTTAAGGCGATTAAATCATACTTCTGAGACACTGGGCTCATGTTTATTTTATCTTAGCAATGGCAACATGCGTCTTTTGTAAGTCAAGAACAGTAACAGTTATAACATTAAAAAAAAAAATCAACTAATTTCTGGACTACAGGAATCATTAATGTCCCAGAATCTGCCAAGAAAGTGACTCCTTAGGGAATCGTCTTGATTAGAGGCTCTCAGAGGAGAGTAGAAATCTATTATGTAGCGCATTACCATACACAGCGGGTGAAACCTCTCAAAACAACAATTGTATTTCTTTTAAAATCCTTAATGAAGCCTGACATCTAAAATCCAAAGCTAAGGAGACAGCCCCACGTTGTTTTCCTCTTTTCATTTGGCCGTAAGAATGAATTCACAGTGCTGCGCAGGTGTCAGGGATATGGGCTCACCTTGTCCTTTATGCCCAGCGAACAGGATCAGGTTGTCTTTCACGGCGGATGAATTGTTGGCAAGTGTGAACTTCAGCTTGAACTCGTAGAAGAAGCTGAGGCTTGGGAGAGAGGAGTAAGCCACAAAGGAGGTGTAACCGAATTCATCACGTCCACTGAATCTGGCCCGGGTTATATTGATGGCTGCAAAGCAGACACATTTCCGACACATAAAAAACAAAACAAACAAACAAAAAAACCCCCCATCACATTTGTGTGATAATGTGACTGCGGGTGTGCAGGTCTGATTCAGTATTTCCCTCGCAGGTTACCAAAAGATGGCACTATTGCTACACAACACAGACTAGGGTTGAGTGATTTTCTTTTTTTTTCTTTTTTTTTTTTTTTGGTGAGTGCTTTTAGATGATGACCTGTTTTCAAATGCTATCACTTCTTCATTCCTCTTCTGTTTTCATTAGTAGCTGCAAAGGAAGGGTTCTTGTGGACTGACATCGCCTCATACGCAGTGCTCGCAGGGGGTGGAGGGGTGGGGGAGGCAAAAGAATCCCAGCAATTCGGTTACAATCTCAAGTTTACTTATTCAGAACGCATGGCTGATTCAGTAATGGTTTCTCATGTTTTGGATCTCAGCAGAGCCATCTCCTTGATTTTACACCGGGGACTCAATGTAAATTCATTGATTCATTCAGCAGTATGCATTTCTGAATCCATTCAAATTCTCTCTCTCTCTCTCTCTCTCTCCCGGTGTGTGTGTCTGTTTGTGTTTCAACAGGGAGGATTTGAACACACAATGACACCTCTTCACTGGAAACACCTTGCATATTTCTTTGCAGCCCCCGGCGATGTCTAAGAGGGATTCAGAGCTCCCCTCTGTGACTGCCCTAAGCTCTGTTTGGCTGCTAAATTATTAATAAAGCTGAAAATGCTTCTGTTATCATTTCTAGTCTGGCAGAGCAGTATTTGTCTATTGTCTCCATTTTACGGGTACAGACTCATTGGTCATATTCATGATGATCTTTGAGCGCTGCAATAACAACTGGACTATGCTTTTCTGAACTGTTCAGACAGATATGACTAATTAAAACCATTATTTCAAATTAAGTCACAGTGAATGCATTAACGGTGGGTTAGTTGCTCCACCCGCTGAGATGCGGACTGATTCAAACACATTTTAGATAACAGGGAATTAAATTATAACTATTTAGTGAACTGTTTTACTATACATAACACTGAACTTGATCCTGAAGATTTACTTGTCTGTCATATTACATAATATGGAAAAAAAAATCCCTTTTTTGTGACATCTATGCCTGTACTATCTAATGAAACCTACAAAAGCAGCTGTTTGAAATTCAATTTATGAGAAGAAACTGAAATAAAAACGTTCAGCGCAGACTTTGTCACGGTAACATTATACATTATATATTATTAAAAAAAGATCGTTATCTATTGACACTGGCATTTTCTGCAGGCAGGTTTATTGTTGATTAAAGCTGATTTTACTATCACCGAATAACTTAATAAGCACATTGCACTGAGATGTGTCAAGACAATGTCAGCATCACGTTTGCAGGCTTTCTTCAGTGGTGCTGACGATAACTTATAAACCATTATATTAATAAAGGATTATGTTCTGCCTCTGTGAAATATATCCATGAATTATAACTCTATACTCTTTGGAATCAAATTACCAAGTTTCTCCTCTGCTGGGCTTTTGTTTTATATACAAAACAAACTGGAGCAGCAGGAAGAAACAGAATGATGTTTGGCACCACATAGTGAAATGCAATCTGCCAAAGGTATATGATACACAACTTGACAGCCACAGAGCAGCTGGGAAAACAACACATCTCTTGAATTAGAGATGCCGGATACAGTATATTACTATATTCTTTCAGTTTGGGAACAATGCAACGCTATCAGAAATTTCAGTAAATCAATACTAAACTGATAAAAGGGATGCAGAACGATGCGTTTAAACATGATGATTGAAATTCTTTAAAATGGACTGCATAAACAATATCTCTGGAAATATAGTGTACTTACATATATTACGTATAAGTATACCTACAAACGGCTGTTGTTTGTGTTTTCATTGTGTGACTCATCGTTTTGCATAAGACCTGATAGCATTTGAAATGAAAACGACTATCATTATATGCAGTGTATTTCTCTGTGTGTGTTTTGTGTCAGTGGGGTTTTTTTTAAGTCTGTACCAGGAGGTAGCAACTCGTGTACACAGGTAGATCATTAATAATTCTCAGTGAAGTTATCTTAAATATCATTAATGTTTAATGACCGTTAAGTCTTGAGGCATCAAAACCATTTTCTTAGTCTTCCTCTTCCTTCCTTTCCTGTTTGTTCGCAGGCCGAAAAAATAAAACGCGTCACTGTTTCATATTTCCCCCGAATTGAGGCCTTTTCTTATGACAGAAAAAAACAGTTACCATGGCGCAACTGTACTTTGCTAAGGGTAACACATGAGGAAGAGTTTAAAAAAAAGGCAGGGAGACTTCAGCAGCAGTCACTTTTGACTCTGATCTTATCTGATGGTGTCAGGATTAAAATTCAAACGGCAGTCATACACTGTCATGGAACAGGGTTAAGACTAATCTGTGCACTGTGTGTGTGTGTGTGTGTGTGTGTGTGTGTGTGTGTGTGTGTGCGGTGAGAGTCTGACAAGGGCTGCAGCATGGCTGACTGACTCAGTTTAGTCAAGCAAAACCCTTTGTTTCTGAGAACCACAGCCTGCGAAGCCCCCTCCTTCTTATAAAATTATTTTAATAATTTTTCTGTTTGGAACTCAAATCATCTCAAGCACTTATTAGAAATAAGAAATGACCAGTGGCTTTGTCATTTGTGCCATACGAGTCAACCTTCATTATCTTTCTGTGACTTTTCCCTCCAGTGAGCAGCTCTGTGATGCTAATCATCAAACATGCACATAATGACAACTGCGTGCTTACATTCGTTTACCGTGTTCATCACCATCTAAAATTTGCAAATTACATGTTCACTGACTTGTATTACATTAGTCTTCTATTAGCCAGTCAGCATTTTATGACCTGTGATTATTATTATTATTATTATTATTATTTTTTTTTTAGTGCTAGGGTTCATATAAGAAGACAGGTCAGGGGGTTGTGTGGTGTTTGTGTCACCACCCTGCCAAGTTACAGCAGAAGCAATTTTTTTCCAGAAGAAAACGTCCAAAAAAGTTCATGTGAAGCATGCTGCTAAAATTAAAGGTGTTTGGAACTTAGATCTTATGAATTAAAAAGAGTATTTTGGCAAACGCAGCACAGCAGCCATAAGTTTCTCTCTGATCAAAAAATGGAAGATGTTTGTGCCCTTTCAGCAGAATCTGGTTTCATGAATCCTTTTATTAAACAACAACCTCTCCTCCTCCTGCACTGCTCAAGACTCTCGTCACTGTTTGCAGATGGAGCTTTTATGCCGCTAAACGCTGCGACCGCTTGTGGAGTTGTTTTCTGTAACACCTACGTTCATCGCACAGAAGCCCTTGTCTTCCATAGGGGCAGAGACACACAACTTCCATCGGTGACGTTGGGATGCACGTGGCTCCATGACTGCAGGGGTCGCGCTCACAGGCACTGAACTGGCACAGCCGGCCTGTGTAGAGCGGGGGGCACTCGCAGAACCAGTCCTCAGCATCACTAAACATGTACACATACAGGAAGACATCATTAGGTCAGAGGAGAAAATGGGCCGTGACATTATAGCACCATGTCCAGATGTGTCACATGCTCTCACAGCAGCAGCTTACTGAACACACAGAGAGAGCACTGTGGACAATATAACCCTCCCTGTAATGCATGAGAGACTTGAAAAGATGTTGAGAGTGAATGCGTCCAGCCTAATGGAAAATCTGTGATAAATGGGCTCACCTAAAACGCCAGGCTTTTGAATGAATGTACACATAGCAGTGAAGAAGAAAAAAAAAAACAGGTTATTCATCTTAAAACCCAGAACCAGACATTGTGTACAATTTTAGTCTATCAGTTTCACATGCATGTGTTCTGCCTCTCTTTGTGAGGAAAGCAGGGTGATGTAGCACGTGAAGTAAAAACCAGAGTAGGCTTTTATAAAAATGCTCCAAGATGTGCATGACTCTGAAAGGTATAATATCTGAAAGTGGAAGCCTTGGTGGGGTTTCAAATCTATAAATTAATAATGTGTTTTGAGCAGCAGCACTGCAGGATGTTATTTTGCTCCTCGAGAAAACTGGCGCCTTGAAATGAAATATTTACATTCTGTCACTGGAGTTGAGCGTTTTTACATATGATTTTATTGAGGTACAAAAGGATGCTGTATAATGCAGTAAAAACTTTTGTGTACTATTATTACCAGGCTGCTAATGTCAATTCCAAGAGGTTTTATGGCACAAGTAACAGGCTGATAATGTCAAGTGTGGCCATTATTTTTCACAGGAACAGCCGCAGATGATAATCAGGCACTAGACAGATCAGGCATTGTCATTTGTGTAATCTTTCACAACGTGGTGGAAGAACAATAAAATATTTAAGGGAGCACCTCTTGGGGGAGTTTTAATGTTTCAGTGGTTTTCAATGCAACTAATTTGTCCCTTTCCTTCGAATGCTCCAGTTTCCTCCCACAGTAAAAAAAAGAAAGAAAAAGTATTCAACATGTAAATGTGTGTCTACGTGTGAATATGTCTGTCCGCATAGGTGTGAATTGGCTTTGACTGACTGGCCCCTAGAACTTAACATTCCAGCATAGGATAATTGGGAAAAAAACAGATCAATGGATGGACAGATACACAAATGAAATATTTCCCTTGAGCTGTGACAAACCTGTTGACTTAATATTAACTATGAATGCAGAAGGCTTTACGAGTCAAATAGTATAGCTCCATGTAGCTCCATGTGTACAAATACTCCTCAGCTGCTGGTTGGGGCTTGGCTTATTTATACTTGTATCTTCTTTTTTTTTTAAATAAAGTTTCATTTGAAACACAACCAGGATAATGGTTGGAGTTAAACTGAACACATACACCACAAATAGCTCATTATACAAAGGGACCACACAAAGAAAAGGAACAATTTTGGCCTTGAAACTGTTCACTTCCTGCTCTGGATAAACAACAGTTATTCTCAGATGGAAGCAGCTTATTGTCAACGGCACTGAAAAGACATTTTTTCTCCTTAGATGCATAAAAAAGTGGCAGCACTTGTTACAAACTTAATATGTTCTTAATATCCCATTTAAATGTTTTTAACAAATATTTACATCTATAAAGGAGAAATGCAAATGAATATGGTAAATAATGATAAATGGTACAATAAATAAGCTTGTCTTGCCTTAAATCCCTGTATTTTGCATTATGAAGCAGCATCTAAACTATGAAATTATTACATTTAAAACAAGTTTTGTGTTTTCTGTTTTACCATATGTCAGTTGTAAAAATTTGTTTTGTTTTTTTTTTCAACCTGTTTACATACCAGTTTTGGAAGTTTTAGTTGTAATGATCACATTTATATTTACACATTGATTTATAGCTATGTAGCATTCTGCCATTTAAAAAAAATAAATATCTGTATAAGATGATGATAAAAGTATAAAATAATAAGAAAATAATAAATACATATGTAGTGTTATAATAACTCATAAACAGGGTGTTAACAGAGAAATTAATGCACTTAACAACATAACCTATAAAAATGACTTGTCAAACATGCAGCAGATTTTTCTGCCTCACAAAAGGTAAAGTGTAAATAGACGAGGAGAAGAAGCACGGTTAAAAACACTTGAGTCTTAATTGGCCTAATCAAAAACTTGATGTGTGGGGTGACAAAAAGGTTGTTTCAATTTCCTGAGGCAATCACTTTGATTACTTAATTGTGGTAACGTTTGCATACTAATCTGAATATGTTCAATGCAAATGCATTAAGCTGATACTCACCATATCTCACGCCATTCAAAGGCTGCGGTGCCACAGCACGCGCGCTGAATGAATTATTAAGGAGAACTACATTTTTAATCTAATGAGTACCAGATACAATCGTGAATAATTGATTGGTTAGCTTATGATATCCCTATCAGCTAGAACAATAAGCTGTGTGGCCACATGCATTCTCAGATTTCATCCCTCGTAAGTTATTTACATAACACTTCTTTTCAAGTGCTTGTTGGTATGCAAATACTCGGTTGCCATGGCAGTGTTCAGTTCTCTGAAAGAATTTAGTCCCCTTCATCCTTTGTTAAAATAAAAGAGACTACAGGGTTGGAGAGATATTATTTACTGAGAGGCTCTGTTTTGGTACTGAAACACTATTTGCTCTCCAGCATTGTGAGCAGCCAGTTGGACACAGTCACATTACACTATGATTCTTGGTTGGTGGGAGGGAAAATTGTTAGGATGATGACTTATTCTTCACAGAAATATTTGTCATTTGAATTTTAATCTGGGCAAAGGGACGAGGTGGAGTTGACAGATGGAATATACTGGACATCCTTAAGCACCTGTTTGAGCTGACAGCTGTTCGATATTTCCCTGACCTCCTCCAGGCACCTTGCAAACATTTCCTTGGTGGTAAAGGAGGCGATGTCTGTTAAGTCTCCTTCACAGTGTCTTTTAAAATGCGCTGCCACAGAAAGGCAGACTTTAGATGACACTTGAAATAAAAACCTTATAGAAAGGAGGCATGAGGGAACTTTTCTCAAGGGATCAGACAATATTTCCGCCGCCCGACCTAGAACACACTGCACTCTGCTATGCAGAGAGCTGTGCCTTTCTGAAACGCTGCGGTGCATTCTCATGTTAAAACTCAACTTTTTTTTTTTTCAGACGCGCCAGTATATTTATTCTACTTCTGGTCTCCATTTTCAAATTCACATTTTACACTGAGTGAAGACGAATACAATACGTAATAATAATAATACTACTACTACTACTACTACTTCTACTACCACTACTACTAACAACAACAACAACAACAACAATAATAATAATAATAATAATAATAATAACAACAACAACAATAATAATAATAATAATAATAATGAGGTCTTAACATTACTTCTCTTGCATAGGATTGGATCAATAAATTAATATGAAATGATAAAACTGACCTGTGTCAGACATGAATCAGCCTCTTTGAAGGCTGATATTTTTTTTCTACAATCTAAGCAGTTGTCTTTATAGATATTTATTAGATAAAAACAACTACTTAATCCACATGATGGAATGTGAAGAATCATATGGAATTCAGGTCATGGCATAAAATAGAAGAAGAATATGTAGCCTGAATTATCATGAAGATAATGTAGAGCTGTGTTTTTGCTGGAACTGCAACAGAACCAGCATGGAAAGACACAAACATACGAAAACAGCTCAAACTATCACTGACATGATAAGAGGGATAAGAGGCAGAAAGTCAGTGGGATGGAAACACTGGCGTTACGTGAAGAACTGTGGGCACAGAGACTGACTGGTGCTGAAATGAAAAGAATAATGGGATGTTGTTATCCAGACTGGGTGACACCTCACTGTGAAGAACAGATTCCTTTTACTGAACTCACGATGTTTCCACAAATGCCACCTGCTGATTATGCACGCGTGCACAATTTAATTTCCTCCAACCTTTGACACAAACCACTATGAATGGTTGTAGCTCCTGTAGTTTTGCGTTTATATTTTGCCTTTTCATAATAGCAGAAGATTTTTTTTTATAAATGTTGTCTACCTTGGGAACTGAGAAAGTAAATTGATTTCTCCAAATTGCTGCATCGCTTATCTTCCAATCACCTATAATTACCATTGTAGCAGCTTTTATGATAATTAGTCGGTGACAATTTAGATTAAACTGAGAATCAAAAACAACTATATTTTGTCTGAGATATAATTACAGGATGGGATTATCTGTATGGACAAGATAAACGCAGAAGCATTTCTATTTCCTGCGTGGCTTTAACACTGAGTAATCTGTGACGTCTGGTGTAAACACTGACGTGGGAGTTTAGTTACGTTTAAGTGTGTCAGGGTTACACTGAATTTTTAACAGGAAAATATCGACATGTTCAAAAAGTACATACAGCCCCTTTGTTTTGAACGCTGTTCTTGAGAGTTCAAAGACACAAATGCAGTAAACTCTGTAATGAGCAAGTTTTCTCCGGAATTATTCTTCAGGGACTGCGATCGCACCCTGGATGGTGGCTAAGTTTGTTTCTCATGGTGAACTGAAATAATTGTATCTAGGACCTTGAGTTATTTCATAGGTACTTTGAAACATGTGTAGCTGGAGCCCCGATGAAGAAGAAATTGGTTTTGCAACTTGCAGGCAGTGAGATGGAGCACTGGGAGAATTTATTGTAAAGTGAAGTGTTGTGCGCCATCGAATCCAAACAACAATCTCCACTGCAGCCAATTAACAAGAAATAAATTGTCTGTCCATCTGTTTTCTCTTCCTCCAGCAAGGATGATACAAGAGGTCACCTTCTGATACAAACTTTAAAGCAGATACAATCGCTATTGTTAAGTTTATCCTAAAAACGGCTTAAGATGAAATGTTTTGATGATGTTATCACCTCTCCACTGAATCTAAGTGTGGTTGCCTGCATTGGATAGCTGTAAAAACAAACAAGCAAACAAAATATTACTTATTAATTAACACTTTTTTTTGGTTGTTTAATCTGTGTAAAACAATGCACAGAACTAATTGGGGTTACGTGTCAGACTATTGACTGGGTGCAGTAATTAACATTAATATTACGTGAAATCACCAAAGTAAACAGGCATAACAACATAAAAAAATACTAACAGATGTGACTAAAATACAGATTAGACATATTAAACATGTTCACCTTTCTTCACTGCCATGTCCGAAATATTAATTATAGAAATGCACACAAAACATATCTTTTTTTCAAGTTGCAGTATATGTCATCCGAAATAATAATCCTCTAACCATGAGCAGGATGCTGCCATCTGCTCCCACAAAAGGTTTAGTGGCAGACACGGAGACAGAGGGACAGCATCAGCATCAGCACACCCACACTCACAGGTGCAAGTCTCCCCATGCTGCAGCCCCTACAACTGGTCACATGTGCATCTGTGCTTCTGTATGCGTCTAATCGGGACATGATCTCATGATGCATTTCATAGCTACAGGGACCCTCTGATGATGTGAATATATATGTGCCTCAGTTTTTCCTTTGATGAAATATTCTTCTCTCTTTTACTGTCCTTGTTTGTTACCGAACAACTGCAGAGTATGCATGAATCTCTGTGGCCCATGAAAAACAATCTGCGCTTTAACATTTCCATCGGCTGGATTTACAATCGGTCTGCTGACACGGTCTGTGCAACCTGCAACCGAGGTTTACAAATGACCCAGATATGGGGCATTCCAGCGACCAATGAAGAATAAAAAGGCCGGGTCCTGTGGTGCTGATTGTCTGGCTTCTCATATTGATGTCACCTAAATAACTAATGTGCAAGTGTATGTATCATTCACCAGCCACATGCCTCTCAGCTGTAGAACTCTATAGGCCCAAGTGAACAAAAACCCACATGAAAAGGGGACAGTGCCAAAATCACCCCGACTGAACTCACAATCACAAAGCCTTATTCATCATGCCATATTGTGGCAGTGCAATCCTGGGCGACCAACAGCATGAATAGAGCTCTGTGAACTCCCAATGACCCCTGCATGCTGTGTGGAGCAAGAGGATACTGCATTAACGTGTATTCATCATACAGATAATTGCAAGGCCCGCTCTTTCACATATGACAAGCCAATGTGACCACGATGCCACTGGCGCTTAATTGGTATTCTTAGAGCTATTCATATTCCAATATCCACAGTGCCCTTTTTCATTTCCTGTTTAATAAATGCAACTGTTAATTGATAGTGTCATAACACAATGAAGGAGGCATTTAAGGGCTGCTATTTTCTGCATTACCTTCGGTGAAAGGGTATCATATGTAATTAATTCATACTTAAAGAGAAAGACGAAGTTGCTGGTAAGTGGGGTGTGATGGCCGTCTGATGAGCTGCACTATGTAAAGATGAATTCAGACAAGCTCGGGGGACTAACTTTAGCCCAGGGATTATCTTTACTGTGCAATCAATATAGAGTGGATCCATGGGAAGAAGAGAGAAGGAATAGGACATGACTATTTTATTTATTACAGATTACATGTACTCAGTAAACTGACACTTCAGATTTAATAATAAACCTTGTACTGTATATGAAAAACAATATCATATAGTCATAATAAAGTCAAATGATTTTATTCTGTAACAGATGTTTTTCTGGCCAAATGAGACAACTGCAATCAAAAACGTTGATATATTATCATTAATGTAATATTGTGATCTGCTGACCTGATAGATTATAGTCCAAAAGTCTTGCTGTAGCTAAAGAGCCTGATAATATCTTGCCCATTGGTGGAATATTTCATTAGCCAGTGCAAAATGTAAGAGCTACAAAAATGTTGCTGGACATCACACTGTAGCTGACCTTTTCAGCCTGAACACTTATTTTGTGTTGCACATCTCATTGGTGCAGTTTTAGAAACCCGGACCCCCAAGCTTCAAGAACACTGAAAAATTAATAAGCTCACAGAGCCGCTGCTTTTGTAACAGCCCTTTTGCTGTTTGCAAATATTTTATATGCAACTGTCACAGACTGGCGCTTTCCAAACTTCACCACCAACACTTGACTGATGCATAATGCATTACATCATTAGAAGACAACAAAAAAGAGAATTGTATGTGAGAGAACTGCTTTCAGCATTCACACAATTACTCTGTTTATTTATTTATTTATTTATTATTATTATTATTATTATTATTATTATTATTATTATTACGTCTTAATCTTCTGCCAAATTTTGCTGATTAACTCCTGCCACAGTTTGTCTGATTTGTACAGTTCATACATCAAAAAAATCCAGCTCCTTTAGGAATCGCCTGCTGTTACCTTTCTCACTGTAGCTACAAAATTAATGTTTTTTGTTGCCCAACAACAACAACTACTACTACTACGTTTGTATTAATTCAGTAGATCTTTGGCTCTCTTCACCTTGTTCAGTTGAAGATCTTGCATGAGAGCTCACTCTCTCAGAGTTTGGATGCATGTTCAGTACAGCTTTCAGCATTCACACGCATTTTCTCCAGAAAATACACTTTATCTAGTACTTTTTAATTCACCCCTTGTGATTAATCACATAATGATATAGCTTTTCTGTGCGCAGTTTGCTCACACTACACCAAAATCAAATTAGTCCAATGTAGATAAGGTAAGCTTGACAACTGAACAACTCTGCAGAGAGATATATTTGGGGCTTGGAAGAGAAGTTGTTGCCAAAACTGTCATTTCCCTGGCTGAGTGACTGATTTAGTGTCCAAGGTTTCCACTGCACAGCCAAAGCTCCATTCATTTAGTGATTGGGAAAACAACTTAAATTGTAATATATATAATCATCCAATGGATGCTGCCTCGTTCAAATCTCCTGCTTCACATGGAGTCAAAACCTCCTGATTTATTAACATGGAGATATCACAGCTCTGTCACATATACTACATTTCTAGCGTAAGCGACCATTCACAGTCATAGCACAAATTATTTCCAGTGTTTGTTCAGTCTTTGTTTTACCAAAACAAAAGGAAACTACATTTGAGGCAGTATTTTATATTCTTGGCGGGTTTCAAGTTCAAAGGGAGATCAGTAATGTTTAATTAGAGAAAAAGGTGACCTCGTACCTGACACAAGTTCCTCCATTACGACAGGGAAGATGCTGGCAGACAGGCGGGTCACAGTTTTTGATGTTTCTCCCTCTCACTGCTTCGCCCATCAGGTAAATCTCCTTTGAGTTGACCTGAAGTTCCCTGATGCAGCCAATGAATCTCCTTGCTCCCTTTGCACTCTTGTCATGCATCTCCCAGTGGGACGAAACATCCCCCAGAAATATGGGTCCAAAGATTCCCTGGAAAAACAACACAAAACAAAAGGCCACTGATCACTGTTACAGCAAACCAGACTAACCCTTTATTCAAGTGAAAAATCACATTTTAAATATAAGTATCTTTAATTATTTGAACATTATTATTACACTATCCTAATATATATACAGATGAACAAGAAAGATTAAAACTATGGGCTATTATAAGCCTGGCAAGAAACTGGAGTAATAATCATCATTTTTCAGAGTTGCTGAGTTCATATAATAATGCACATCCTAATACAACAAGGGGTAACACACATATCTAAAAAAAAAATGCTGTAAGCGTCTTTGATGTGCAAGGTAATTGGGTATAATTAATGTAGATAAATTCTGTGAACTTGCATCTTATCCAACGATAACGCTCAATTTAGCAAGTGAGGCATAATTGTGTGTGTAACCAAAGTATAACTGCGCAGAAGAACTGTAGACGGTATCATATTAGCACTGAATTATATATATTACATTTGCAGCAGTGACCTCAGGTTCTTCAAATGAATACTGATTTCTACTTCTTCCAGACAGTTTACATAATATTTTCATTCTGCCGCCATGGCATGCATGCGTGATTATTCTTTTATGAGACAAATCGACATTTATCCCAGATCCAGTACGTTTTCTTTTTTTTTCAGATTATGTTACATGGTGTCAAATAAATTCAAAATAAACCACCCTTTTTATATTTGGCACATAAATTGTTCTGTGGTAGAGATTGCAGCTCACAGTCAAATTTAATTATATCACAGACATTTCCTGTTCTTGTGTCCTCCTGTTCTTGTGTTAGCTGCGATTTAAAGATGCTCAATTTTATTTTATTTTTCAAAAAATCATCCTGTTAAAAAAAAGGAGAAAAGTATTGAATGTTTTTATTTGACAAGATTACTGACCATCAATGTTTAGAAAAGTAACGCAAGTACAGTAGGACTTTTTAATCCTCTGGAGTCAGCAACATGATTAAACCGACATTTCCATATATTGATTGCATTCTTACAGCTCTCAGATTATTGGTGCTGAGTTTGTGCTAAATAAAGTATAGATGGCACCTTGAGATCGATGCCTGAAGTAGGTGAAATATATTAAAAATCCCAAGGCAGGTCCAACCACCTCTGAAGTGGCTGAAGGGGCCCCAGACTGCAGAGGGGTTGACACTAGCAATATGTCAGTATACAATTGTGACATATCAGTAATGATGAAATCATATTACAATTTATATGTCTCTGACATCCATCTAATGTAACGTTCATCATGACTCCATGCTGGTGCTAGAGGAAAACTGTTGGACAGCTGCAGTGGAGGTGTAGGTGAGAGGGACAGTGAGGTGTTAGACCACATAGCTCAGCAGAGATGCTGGCATCATGCAAGCTTTAAATGAAACTGCGCATTTGAAAGCCTATAAAAAGACACAGATGACAGGGATCACAGCAATGTATTGGTAACGTCACCATCAAGGCCTAAAAGTACCCCAAAAAAAGAACATTTATTCAGGTAAAGAACGCAGCTGCGGCTGGACTTTTTTTTTTCCCCACTGGCTAAACTGTGTTTATGTGATGCAGACAGCTACGAGCCTTTCGAGCTGCATGGCGACAATGGATCGCATGAAATGACTTTATGATGCCTTCAAGTGTGTTTACCATGTTTATGAGAAGAGTCCATTTGAAAACCCACTGATGTAATATTCATGACTTTGAAGATGGAGTTCCCAAGTGCCTTATGCTGATTTCTGATTTCTATTAGAAAGCAGACCTAGACAGCACGGTATTCATTCGGGTGTTACATGTCTACACATTCTTCTTGTACATTATCGAATACGATTAGATTATATTTGCTATTTAATATTTGTTGTATTTGAATCTATCTAATTTTCAGTGTAAATAACCAGGAATATTTTATTTACCTTGCAGCCGGTAAATACAAACTGCTACCTCTAAGACCTGTTTAACCTGTCTGTTGGTGCATGGCATGTGGGAAATGGTTAGATCAATAAATTCACACATTGTGTGATATTGCCGATGATGTAACAGTGGTGCACAGAAAGTGCAGTATGAAGGAGGAGGTTATGATTAGAGTTAGATCTCTGACAACCACTCAACCAAAACACTTCATAGTCAACTCTGTGCAATAGCCAGGTTTAAAATCAACTACATAAATGGTTGTCAAGAAAATCAATTGACAGTGCGACATAAACTAGATTTATCAGTTATACTATAGTGGTTTACAGCCTGTCCTGTGCTCTATATGCTCTACTAATACAGCTTTTTCACCTTCTCACTTTCATAAGCACTGACTTTTCTCTCTTTCCTACACTGCAAATAATTTGGATGAGAATCAAGTCAAAGCCCAACTGTTGCATGCCGGCTCTCATTAGGTGAAATTTAACTGGCACTGCACACTTATTACAATCCAAACCCATTCATTTGCATCCTGGTAATAAATTATGCTTACATAAAAGCTGGTTAAGCCTAACAAGCAACCAGTGTGCAATATAAATGCAGGAGCAAAAAAAAAAAAAAAAAGAGAGAAGCATCTTGGCATCTCGAATTAGAAGACCATAAATCACAGTGAAGGCGGGGGAGGCATGTTGAGCCTGTGGGAAGGTTGAGCCCCATCTCTGCGTCTTTGAAAGTGAAAAAAAACAAAATTATTAATTTAATAACAAATATAGGTGTTGTTAATCAAATTAATGAGCCGGAGTGAAAAGACCAGCCTGTGATTAACAGGTGAGGACTAGCTTAGTCCTACTTACATGCTTGCACAGTGTCATCTTGGCAAATAACGTAACAGGTGCAGGATTTTACCGGGAGCTGCTGTTCTTCATTCATAAAGCGACTGCTGTGAGTTAACAACAGTGTGCTATACTGGCTTTAATAATAAACGGTTAACCTCCTCATGATGTTGCGGTCACAAATGCTACAAAACAATTTTCAGTTACTTTTCAGTAAAAGGGAAACACATTTTCAGATGTTAGAGGCAAAAAGGAGAATTAGTGTAAATCAGAAACTGAAATGCAAAAAACACACAAAAATATTGTTGTAATCTAAATGCATACACTAGATGCATTCTTATATGAAATGCAGACATGTAATTCTTTTGACCAGTGCTATAAAAAATACAGAAAAGCTGAAGCTTTAACTTTTGCCAATGAAACACAACGCAACCTGGCATGAATTTTACTTTTAAATGTGAATGGCGTATTTCTCCTGTTCAAGCTCACAACTATCAAGGCAAGAGATAAAATGAATGTGACCGTTATGAAAAGAGCAATAACACAATTAGGGGACTGTGCTGTAATACAGACACAGATACGCTTTCACACCTCAGTGTAAGTCAAATGTCATGTCTCGCAAGCACAAGCACATTCAACCCTGCCAATGTAGCCCTATGAAAAGAGATGATTGTACCAGGATTGATTAATTTGAATGTTCTGTCATTGTTTACTTAAGGATGCTAGAGGTCATGCATGCTGAATTATATAGCTGCTTTAATATTTCTTTGTTCATTGTGCACTAAAAGTAAGGAGATGCCAAAGATGTCATTATGGATTAAAAATGCTAATTGGAAATAATGGTTGGACAAAGGTTGATATGACTGCAGACAGGTCAGGTTACCTCTGACACGGGATGTGACACGTACTCCTCCAGACGCTGAACTGTGCCATTATCTGCAGCTATTTCAATCATACATGACCCTCCTTGTTTGCCAACAGGCAGATTGTATCTGTTGAGGGAGAACAGAGAGGGGCCAAGGTTAGTATCAGTATCTGATAAACACAATAAATCCAGTAAAGCATGAAAAATATACTGATGGAGAGACAGACAAAACAGTCACAGTAATGGAGCTGCTAATGTGACCATTGAGACCACACTATAAACCGAGTATGTATGAAAAGGTATACATTACACACGGTTTTTATGAGAAACTTTATGCGCCGATATATCTAGCTGGAAGCAATGGTGCGTTTGTATCCAAAGCTGCAGCTGCAGCTGTTTTAGAGAAGCAACAAAAATAGAGAATGGCACCCACAGCTGGAATTATTGACTTGAAATTGTGCTGAGTGACATTTTTACATTATTTAAGATGTTTTGTTCCTCAGGAGAAATGTAGTTCACATAGTGACGCCAGTAAAATCAATGAAATCAAGTACACTATATGCATTGCTATGCTATGTAATAAAATTGATAATAGCAGTAGTAGTAGTAGTAATACTACTACTACTCCTACTAGTATAATATAATATATAATAATATGTAATAATAACAATAACAGCTATTATTGTTATTATAAGGGGAACGATTCAGTCAGAAAACATGATGGGTATAAGCGCTCATTATGTCATTGGGGATTAATTAATAATAAAAATGAGGGCACCGAGTAGATATACATTATAAACCTAATGAGAAGGAGGACAATTTTATCATTTGACCCTCTGTATCTCTCTGGGGAAATGTACAATTGTAGGAGTCATTAATGTTGCAGCCATAATGTTAAGTAGCTGGTCTACTTGTGTCATATTGCAGCTTTGGCAAAGTCAAGTGATTCCCACTCTCCAATTCATCACTGGCTTTACGCTGGCAACATACGGTACAGTATACGCTTCTATACATGGCTGCACAATATGCAAAATGCTGTACACTCTGCACCATGCAAAAACAAACACAATTATCTTAGGGAGTTATCCACTCAGTGCACTTTTGTTCCATAGGTCTATTCACCGTTCGCCTGTCAACATGTAAAATGCAAATCAGATTCAGCAGAATTAATTCACCCTTTCTTTGTGATCGCTCCTTTGCTGATGAGGTAAAACCCTCAAATGTCTCTTTTAATGGCCAGACGGAAACAATCAGGGCAACTGCCCTCCCGCTAATTCAAAGCAGCCTTCCAGGAAGTCTCCCCCCGAGACAATCACAGACATTCAAGTTCAGGTAAGACTAATTACAGGTATGGAAATCACCAGAGCTGTTTTGTATACACACGCAAACACACACATACACACACACACACACTGATAAATTGAGGCACATTTAAGAGTGTAAACGTGAAATGCAAAATAATGTCCTGAGAAGAAATCCATCACCATCCTCGGGGTGCCTCCTGAGGTCCTGAGGTCATTTTCCCAACATTTGCATGTGATCAGTGAGTGAGCTCAGAAAATAAGATTGCCCCAATGTTTATTTTCAAGTCATAAGAATAAAACCGGGTCCCATAGTGAAAGAAAGACCAAAATAAAACTATGTTGCAATCTGTCTTTACACAACAAAACCAAACCAGAGGCGAGGTATAAAACATCACGATGTTGCAACATAACTCTGTTGCTGTGGGCATTTGAGGCTTATTTTGGTGCTTGGTAGAGTAGCTTTTTATTTGGCTGGCTAATGCTGCAAACACAGTCCCTTAGAGACACGGCGAGCATGCTCACTAAGCAAACAGGATGATGTTATTTGATAAACTCTCATGTGCACACTGAATGCTCCACCAGGCTAATTTACATTGGTCTTGCTCTAAGGCAAAGAGGACTATTTATAAAATTGACTATTGTATGACTACTTTACTTGGTCTAGTAGTTAGATAGCTTGGAATATGCCCCACAGCGCCACATCATCATCATCACTACTATCTCACAGGCTTACAGACACTAAACCACAACGGATTCTGTTTACACAAACATGCGAGTGAATCAGAAGAGAAAGGAGGCTGGGGTTTGTCTAACCCTGAAATAAAGCACAATGTAATTGTCTCATTGGGCTCTCTATGCACCATTCACTGCATCTATCTGCTGGTCTCAATGGGACCCACAATTGCAAATTCCCAACTTGTGGTAGACAAATATAAACATATGAATATTTCATTTTCTCCAAACACAGAAAGCCACAATATGGCTGTGATCATTTTTACTTACTCAATCATCATTTATGCATTTCTTCGTCTGGCTAATGCTCTAATCATAAGTGATTTGTCATCTTTAATATCCCCATTTAGGCTGAGTCTGGTGTGTGACTAATTCAGCATGACTGCACTACTGCAACTTCCCTCAGGATCGCCACTAAAATATATACCTGCAGTGATGAGGGAAACTGCAAATGCTTTCAGCGAGGCACCTTTACACAAAGGTTTGACTTAGACCTGGTGGTAGGTGTTTTTCTTTACAATCCTATTTGAACGCGCCTTCCTCACAGTCCCCTGCAGAAGATTAATAATGAGACAGGGTCATGATTAAAATATTACTATTGCATAAAACATCTAAGAGTGTTGGCAACAGATGGCAGTAAAACATCACGCACTGCACTGGTGCCCTTGCAACAGATTTCACTGGCTGACAGGCAAGTTGTCACTCTTTTTTTTATGGTTTACTATTCCAGTCATATTCCAGGCTCACACACAAAAAATAAAAAATATTGATAATGGCGAACGTGGTGGTGGTGAGTTTACAATTTGCAAGTCATAAGTGTCAAGAATCTATTAGCGCTGGAACTGGAGAATGTGCTCGGCGGAGTTTCATACCTGTGAGCAGACAAATTGTAAATGGGTCACACGTATTACAGAGAGGGAAGATGAGTACACGGTTACTCTGATCGTCTTTTTAGCACAGCAGGCCTTAAGGTTAAAGCATTAAAAATGACAAAAGAGGGGGGAAAACAAACACGCACTATTCTGAAGTGTACCGTAACAGCAGCCATCACATCTTGTGCACAAAACGTCAGGATGGATCTGTTTGTTGGTTTTTCCTTAAAGGCAACAAGCCCTGTATCCCATCATAATCTACACCTAAAGTGACAGTAATGCTTGCTCTGGCTCTGGTGCAGTGACTTTCTCACAAGGAGCACTGCAGCATTTGCTGCATAATTTGTGCTGTGACTGGCAAGCCTCAATTAATTTGGGTAGCCTGCGTTCTATCATTAAATCTCCACCAACACAATTAGACAGCACGCTGCAAGCCTCTTGGCATTGTGCTTCACAAAAGCAATTCAAAGTAAGCAGGCAGGGCTGCTGGTTGCTTCATCAATGAATCTTTTATGACGGGCACTTGTCAGTGCAGCAGAGAATACAGCGCGACTGATAAACATGTGGCCTCAGATTGGGCATTGTGTTAGGAGGATGTGGATGTAAAAACAAACAAACAATCTCAATATGAAGACTTCACTTTTCACCCAGCTGCACGTGTAGCACAGCAGTTCCCCAAAATAAATGTGGTTTCCCCCGTTATTCTTCCAGCAGTTAAATCTCAATGAGAATGTGCTAATGATGGCTGCTGTCCATTAGCGTGGTTTGGAGAAAGTAATCAATGACTGTTTACTAATTACTTTTCCAAACTGCAGAGGGATTTTTTTTAGCCATTGCTAAGATAAACACTAATTACAGCTGCTATTTACTTTTAAGGTACCTATAACCATATAAACATACAGGTTGTGTTAAATGCATAGTAGATAGATGAACTATAAACAACCGCCTTATTTCTTTATTAGCAACCATATATGATATGTATGTAAATATAAGTGAACAGTTGTTTATGACCAGCACAGAAACTGAGCTTCTTATGTTTTCGATGTAAATTCAGAAAAACTCCTCAGATGTTAGGAACTTTGCTATTGTTTTGAAATTCTTTTCTCCTCACAGCACTCTCACACTGTTTTCTTCCCATTCCAGCTGCTGTTGCTAGGCGACGATTCACACCCACCCATGTGTATTTTTACATCAAAAAATTGTCAGTGGTCAGAGATAAGGCTATTAATTTTAAGTTTTATAAATATTGAAATAGCTGTTGGAATCCAATACACACATATATTGGCATGTTTACTAGGGAAAAAACAAAACACAGATAGGGCTTAAATAGATAACAGAAACATAAAATCATTATTAAGCCATATTATAAGAATGTAGGAATGCAGGGATTTTGGAAGTAACTCTGTGTGGAAAAAATCAAAAAATTGCAAATTGCACATTTGCATTATCAATAATCAATAATTGTTCCACAACCACAAAAACCCTTTTTCGTTTGCACAATTCAAACACTCATTATGAACTGCCTTTCATTTGCCGTCCAAGAGCAGTCCAAGAGTACGTGTTATAAGTCATCACAAGTTTCACAAGTTTTCATCTCGAGCTGTTGCTTAAATTGCCTTCATACTGCGTCGTCATCCTGTTACCATGGCAGGCAATTACACATTTGACATTATTTCACTGCAGCAGATTCAGATTCATTTGCGAGTTACCACTAATTATCAGAGCAAAATGAACGCAGCATTCATCGTGTTTCCAGTGCGCATATCGTCTTAAAACTGGAATCAAGGAAGCATTGCATGCATCCCCTCTCTGTGTGTTATTGGCAGCTGTAATATTCTGCACACTTCCAGATGTCACTGTGTTGTCTGTTGTCTGTTTGAAGCCACAGATCTTTCTTTCGCATAATCAGGAAAAAGCTTGAAAAGTCTTTGTGTGCAAGCGAATTGCTCCTGATGAACATGTAGGGAAAAAAAGGAAATGACTATAAATGAATGTCATGTAAACTCATTATTTTAGTACTTTTGCACAAGTCAGAATAATGACAAGGCATGTACTTCATCCCATTATCAAACGAGCACACGTGCAATCTCCAGCTGTACTGTATACTCTCTTTGATTGTGTATTGCACTGACATTTTCATTGAAGACAACAAAGAAAACTGCAGATGTAATGGCCACATATTCATGCACTGCTGTAAGTAAATTCAAGTAAGTTTTGCATTTTAAACAGGTAGAAATGGGAAAAAAACATCAACACAAAAACCAAAACTTGTGGGTTGATAGATACTCAATACTTTGTCATAAAAAAGAATATTTAGTCAGAGACAAAGTTAGCCAGACTTTCACTAAAGAAAAAATAAAGTATACAAATAAAGTGTCATAAATTTGAATAATAATATCAGCCGAGGGCAATAATGTGATGCTGCAGATTGCTGTGTGTCATTCTTGTTGATCTTTGACGGTGTGTGAATGAAAATTACTCCGACATTGAATCCTAAACACAACGGGATTCTTCCAATAATGTACATAGCCTCCCAAACGACTTGGGGACCATTTGCAGGCTGCCACTCTCAAACTTTAATCGTAAAGGTATTGTCACTAACATCCCCACATGATTTCCAACATCCCAAAAAAAAAAAGCCAACAACAACCATGTCGTACCCAAGAAAAATGACTCCCACCACTTAACACTCTCCCCTTTGTGAAATGAAATACCAGCACATACACATTTAACACAGTGAATGTCATATTTCAGTATGTATATATATATACAGGGGGTCTTCGAGTTACGACGGTTGCGAATTACGTCGTTTTCGTGGTTACGACACATCTCCCGTGAACTTCCTTGTTTCGGCTTAAGCGGTTTGCCCTGTAAATATGTACAGACTTCGCACGGGAAGTAGTTGGTGAGCGCTCTCTCTGCCTCTCAGCGCGCCTGCCGGCTCTCCAGCACCCCCACAGCACAGCTAGACTACTCTGCCTTGTGTTTACTTATGTGAAATGGCCGGCTGGCGGGGTGGTGCAGCGGCAGCCGGTAAGGAGATGCACACGGACACAGATGCGTTCGGGATCGTGGCAATACCGTAGGTTGATTCACAACACAGGGTCTAGACGGTTGATATCAGAAATCTAAAGGAAATGCTCATTACACTCATGATCTCAACCCCTACGGTGTGTCAAGAGGGACAAAAAAGGCAACTCACCATAATAAACTCTGATTTTAGCGTGGTGTTATAGCGACATCTGGTGGCACAATGTATGCACAATGGCACAATGAATGTATGGTCCTACTTACGTCGAAATTCGGTTTCGACACATTCTCAGGAACGGATCTCCGACGTAACTCGAGGACCCCCTGTATATATATGTATGTATGTATATACTGTATATATACACGCCTGCACCCACGCACGCACACACGAAAGATTAACAAAGCTATAATAAAGAAGTTAAATGGAACCTATTCTGTGACTGTCTACATGGTGCATTTCATGGCGTATGGAAGCCTGTTCCCATTGTTCCGGTCATGTTATTGCGGTCCTGCTCGACTTAAAGCTGCTGGACGAAAAGAGAACGTGATTCATTCAGTATTATTTTCACAAACAGAACCAACTGCTAAATTCTTGATTGAATACTTGCATTTGGTTTTTCATTCATATGTTGGGGATTACTGACAAGATGGAGTGGTGTAAGACTGTTGAACAATGCTCCTCTGTGGCTGGAAGAGAAAACCGCCTCAATGTGTTTTACATTCAAAGTGGAATATTCTGAGATCTACCACCTATATTTAGTTAAATCATTTGAGAGGCAACAACATCTGCATGCTGTGAGTGTGTGATGTGAGTGTGTGACCCACTGCGAGGCTTTTAATGTCATTTCAATAAACTCTGCACATTGTTCAGTGTGTTGTCTGGTGCTCATCCTCACAACTACTCGTGCAGCAATTATGTCATTATCAAAACCGCAGCGTATTAAAGCCCCAGCATGGGTAAGCATCAGAAAAGTGAAGTGCCACATATTGACACAGTGTGGTACTGAAAGTTGAGCAGAGGTGTCACACCATCCTCATTGTGTCAACAATACTGCATCAGTGAGAGACAGCAGGCTGCTATGTGTATTACATGAGCAAGTCAAAGCCCTGTAACTGTAACTGTGTCTGTATGTGAGCAAATGTGTTCCTGACGGTCCGTGTGCCAGCAGAACAGTCACTTACTGTTGGCAATGACAAAAAGATTGGTGGGTTGCAAATAAGAGTGTGAATAGTGGAAGAAGAGGAGGAGGGAAGGGAGAAGGAGAGAAGTCTGTGTTACAGTGGCATCAGCCAATTTGGATTTGTTCTGTTCGGCCAGTGGAGCTCGGATTATTTACAGTTTAAGTCCACCAGTGTTCCGCGCTGCATAGATGCTGACGACAGCAGCATTCAGTGCTGCCAACTATCATCCGAGGAAAGCAGGTATTCACTGCTCAGACATGACGGGATGATGTCATGCGCTCGTTTGCATATGAATGAACTTGCTGAAGCGATTGAGAATAAATAGGCAGAGCTCAGCAGCAGGACCTCTCTCGTTTCTCCCAGTGGCTCACTCTGCCCCACAGTGCCTGAGTCGTAAGCCTGTGTGTGCACTTCAGAGACAGAGGATCAGCTGTGCATGGGGAAGCATTGTGATCACAACTATTTGGATAAGAGAGGGAAGGAGTGGAAATGCAAATGCGTGAGGATGAGGTTCAGCGCTTGGCACCGAACCTTTTGCCACGTGCTCAGGAGTCGAATGTTTTTCTCTGATAATTCCAAAAAGAGGGCGCATATGTGGCCCGGGTCTTTTAAGGAACAGTTTGACGCAGGGATGTGTTTTTATAAAAAACAATCTGTTAATTTAGTGACAAACACGGCAAGTTTGCTAAGGTAATTGCTTTGAATTACTACATTGTTATCTGACTGCGGTGTTGTTCGTGCACTACACCACGTTTCTAAGGCTCGACATAAATGCCGTTATTAGGGAATAGCAGTTTATGCACTGTATTATATAATGCTGGATTTTCATATCATATTGCACATTCAACCTGAATGTTTTTTTTGTGAGCCACAAAAATGTTATTCGTGTTATTTTTTTTTGTATCCTGCCGCCCTGGAGGCAATTTAGTTTTTTAAATACTTATATCAACACTGGCCTCAGGAGGCTTAAGCGCAGCCCAGTCTATCAGGCTGAGAGCATTAATGTTTTCTTCCAGGTGAGTTCTGATTTCTCTGTGGACCATATTGTGCGTTAGCTCGAAATGTAAGGTTTACTGTTATGCCTGTCTTTCGCACAGAAATGTATTCTAATCAGTGATGGTTTTCTGCCGTAGGCTTTAGGGAGTCAGATAATATGAAGAGTGACACAGTCCATTAACTCAACATGTAGTGACGTATCAGCCGGGAGACCAGGGTTTGAATCCCATTTTACTCACGGACATTATACACATTTTCACTTTTTTATACTTATGCCATCAAAGGCTCCTCAGTACACATGAGTTTGACAGTTGTAAGTTAAATAGACGGGGCTTAGTTGGACCTATTTAAGATGAATACAGGGGGTCCTCGAGTTACGACGGAGATCCGTTTCTGAGAATGTGTCGTAACCGAATTTCGACGTAAGTCGGAACATACATTCATAGGTAAGGTAGTTACAAAGTTGTGCCACTAGATGTCGCTATAACACCACCCTACAATAAGAGTTTACTGTGGTGAATTGCCTTTTGTCACAGTAGGGGTTGACATCGCGGGTGTAATGAGCATTTCCTTTAGATTTCTGATATCAACCGTGGAGACCCTGTGTTGTGAATAAACCTACGGTATTGCCACGATCCCGAACCCATCTGTGTCCGTGTGCATCTCCTGACCGGCTGCCGCTGCACTCCCCACCGGCCGTCCATTTCACATAAGTAAACACAAGGCAGAGTAGCCTAGTTGTGCTGTGGAGGTGCTGGAGAGCCGGCAGGCGCGCTGAGAGACAGAGAGAGCACTCACCAACTAGTTCCTGTGCGAAGTCTGTACATATTTACGGGGCAAACCGCTTAAGCCGAAACAAGGAAGTTCACAGGAGATGTGTCGTAACCACCAAAACGACGTAACTCGCGACCGTCGTAACTCGAGGACCCCCTGTATACTTTTTCTACTAAACAGAACTTGTAGTTATGTAAGTGTCACAGATACTTGAGCATTTATGCATAAGACTTCAGACATTATAAAATAATATAATAATCTGAACAGGTGTGCAAGTATCATGGTTACGCTATACAGACCCTCATTGTGTGACAACTGTGCAGTTTATACTAGATTAATGTCAGTGGCTAAGTGAAAGTGAACTACAGGGCTGTTTAGGATGTGCAAGGTTTGTCTACTGTATGAAGTAAAACTGTATTAATGGGTCTCGGCCCCCGAAAGGCAAACAGCCATTTAGTGAAATGGCCAATTTAATCAGCAGACTAAATATCAAAACTTAATGATCTCTGTGAACTGCCTGTATGTGATGTGCAAGATGCCAGGGATAGTCAAACATAAGCCATAAAAATATACTCATACTCTTTACATTGCCATACCATTTTATGGCTTTTTTGATAGTGTATTGCTTTAAAGGAGTCAATTTTATTTTACTTTATTTTCTTAAAAATCAACGGTAATATCATTAAAGTTACGTTTATCCCCCATTACAAATAGATTGTTTAAAAAACAATGATTGCAAATATGTCAATGGAATATTTGGGAACAGAGAGCAAAGGAGCTTCATGTTGCTTACTTACCGAACTGTGATTGGCATCCATCTGTTATTGATGATGTTCTGGCCTGCAGCTATATTCAAAACATGACTGCCACCACACCCAAGTTGAGCAACAGGGGATCCATCCTGGAGGAACACGTGAAGGAACCGGTCCCCTAAGTTCTGCTCCTGAGCTGGGATCATAACAACATGTGGTTAGTAAAGAGTCTCTGGAAAAACACCAATACATTATGTAAGCTATGACATTTACGAAAGCACCTGTCTAATGTTACATGGTGGGTGAGGTTTGAAATGGCATATTTAATGAAAATATATCAGCGAGAAGCTGTTGGAGATTAGATGGAGATTATATACTATTTATAACGGCTGATGAACGGCCATCCAGACATGCTGTGATCATTGTATTCATTGTATCCGTGACAGCTATATAATGAGAAAGATTCACCGATGACTAATATCTTATATAAAAAGCAATAAAAAACAACATCTATAAAAAATGTTTTAGACATTAATTAATGGATAAGAAAAAAATGTAACTATATTGTGATTCTCGCTTATTCCAGCTATATGATCTAGATTGTGAAACAGGAACTGGAACCAGAAGCGAGAAATGTTTCACATTGTGAAACTGGCTGCAGTTATTACACATACCGGTTCTCAGACTGGTATGTCGAACGTACTCATTATGTCACAACTGGACTTTCTGCCAGACGGGCAAAGAATCTCTTGCGAGTGAGACGGTGCGCCGAAGAAGCAACAGCTGCAGCATTAATCCACCCACACAAGCTACCAGGGTCTTCGGGCGAGAGGAGGAGAGGGAGTGCACATCAGTCCCTCACCACTGTCTAAGAAGACGCGAGCAGAGGGCAGACAACAGAAGAGGACAAGTCTTTGAGGAAGACAAAGAGAAAGAGAGAGCGCGAGAGAGAGAGAGACAGCCACTCTTGTGCAGCTGTCAGGGAAAAACATGGTTGCAGGGCAGAGGACAGCACAGGGACGGTGCACTGTTAGAGTGGCCTAAAATGTTTCACACTCCAGCTGAATTAAATACAGCAACAGGAGGCACAAATCCACGGGCAGCCACTGTGATGAGGCAACACAAACAGACCCGGCCCCGTGGATTATAATGTGACGATGATAATTGAGGTGGGATGGTCAGAGACTGGGCTGGGGTAGCTCACCAGGGTAGGATACAGATGTGTGGGCTGCAGGGACAGTCTTGTGTCCTTTGAATGGCTTGGCATGTGTGGATCTTTTATGAAGAGCAGGCAATGTTGGGGGATTTGGACACCACTTGAAAATGGTGCAAAAGCTGCACCTTGTCGTTTCAAGGCTGCAGGGTGGCTGAAATTAAAGCTCGGAACAATTCCTCCAGGATAAACAGGCGTTCCGAAAATCCCTGTCTCTTTGCCGAATAGAGCCTATGCTTAGAGCATAATATGCTGCACTTTGATAATGCATTTTCTAAGATGACTTGGAGGTCTTTCCTGTCATAAGACATGACAGAGATGCACTTAAGAGCGCGAGTTAACTAACCACTGCTGCCCAATGGACCACAGGATATACCACAGAATATCTAGCTCGGAAAATCCACTATTTCATTATCCTTGTTCGGCACGAGGGTAAGATTTCTACCCCTGACAAAACTATATATATATAAAATGTCTCTTTTTTATATATATGTGTGTTTCTGTGTGTGTTTTACTTTTCTTGCAGCATTTAGAAAGTTTGTATTCTGCTTTTTCCTGGTGTCACTCAGTAGTTTTATTCCTATGAAGGTTACTTTGTATGTGTAGTTCTCCAGGGACCAATTCTTGGTCCCCTGCCAGTCGGCCACATCATCCAGAGACACGATGTTTGTTATCATAGTTTTTCCATCAGTACCTATTTGTACACAATTTGTCCCTTAGGGACGTAAAAATGGAGGTCCACCATACCCCTGCAACTGCACAACTTCACTACAGATTCTATTTACCGGTGCAAAACGTCAACACCATGAGTCCCCCTCTAACTCCAGTTTTTCTTAGAGCACCACAAAGGTCAGAAACTCAGACCTAACTTTAACTGCATCGGCAGGTTTACAAAAAAATAATAAAGAAATTGCTTTATTTAGAAAGTATATTTCACCAAAAGACCTCTTGTCACATGTTTCATTATCTACATATATTTGGTAAACAATTTTCGTTTGCGCCAACGGGCTAACTGTTTTTTTTTGGTGCAAAACTGGATTCACACTTCACATATATCTTCATTCATATCCCAACCTTGACTTCCATATCACTAACAATTACTTGTGACAGTATCGTTTTTCTGTTTGTGATGAAGTAAAGACCGATTCTCAAAAGCACTTTTCAGATGTGACAAGAAATATGAAATATTTCAGCAAAGGTTGCAATGTAATAGAAACACCCATCAGACACACTGCAAAATAGGTCTGCTGTTAGCAGTAAGTACAGTCTGAGCTCACAAAAAAGGCAGTTACTTGTAAATGTGAGGTCAGATAACAAACAAGCCCAACGTATTTTTCAATACTTTCATTTTGATGCTTATTTTTTCCAGAAGATGTTTGTGATTCTCTCACAAAACAGCTCAACAACAATTGAAGTCACCTTGAACAGTTGAGCAGATTGAAACGGTGTAAGCCTGAGGCTGTGAGGCCACTCGGGCCGAAAAATACTGTAAATATACTGAACATATAACATATCTGTCTGCTCAAGCTTTCCAAGATCTCAGTTTCACATATGAGATGTAAAACTGAGAATAAGAAATAAAAGACAATGCATGTCTTTTATTTCTTATTCTCACTTCAAACATGGTTAAAAAAATTACACTGAAACATCAGAACCCCCCTCCCAAAAAATGTAAAGTGTGGATAAATGACACGTCAAAACCCAATTACGCCTTGTACACAACAGCGACAACAACAAAACCGCAGACGCAATTTCAGTCTGCAACAATGAGCTTTTGTCTCCTTTTCAAACTAGTTGTTCCACTTAGCACCATAACTCACATGTTGGCCAACATTATGAACTATACATGTCAATGCTGCTCCACCTTTTATTTCTCTATTTCCTTCTGTAAGGATATTGTTCCCTGCTGTCCCCATGGCCCCTGTCACGATGCACCAAGCTGAACAGAGCGTTCGTCCTTTTGTCAGGGCCTCTCTCTCTCTCTCTCTCGCTCACCCCACCTCCTTGTATTTCCTTTCTTGTGCTGACAATTGAAGTCCAGGGGGAGACTCGTGTGTTTGCTTCGGGGAGAGGTGTAAAAAGGGGAGTGGAGCATACGGAGAAGGTCTGGCGAGGAGATTCTCCGCATCTCAATGCATGTCTTTTGGCTGTCTTCTGATTAACTTTGTCTGTTTGATCTCTGGAGTTTTCTTTCCAGTTGCTATCCTCTGATGTGAAAAAGATGGTGCACTGTAAGCCAGGAAGCATTACTAGATAAAAGGCACGGCAGCCTCTATATATGCTTTCTGAACATTCGTCTCTCTTCGTGCCGAGACTCGCAGCCTGCTTTCAAAGCTTACACATGCTGCGGCAGAGAAATATCGCAAATGTGACAGCTAATAAAGGATGGGGATGAAGTTAAACATCGTAAAGTATAATGATGTTTTCTTATTCCACCGTGTTCACACCAATTCCGGAGTGTCCGTCTAAGACGCCACCATACTGACGCTGCAGTCATTATTTTTCAAACTAATCTATAGAGTAAATCTGTGAAGTTCAGATAGGCATTGACTTCAGATCAACACGGTTAGATAAATGGTGGGAGTGGATATACAAGGCAACCTAACGACAGGGTGGAGGTTAAATGATTTTGCTTGCTTGACGCCAGACACCATCTAATTTTCTTGCCACATCAAATCTGATGAACTTCAGGCAGTTTCAAGTAACGATCTTCCACTAACTTCCTCTCAGTTTTTTTTTAATTCACAGTGAGTTCTTTCAAACCATGTTTTTATGCTCTCCATTGAACTCAATTTAAAAAAGTAACACAAAACACAATTTTTTTACAGCGACATGCAGAAAATATCCGTGACTCTTTTAACTGGCTCTGAAAAGCAAGCATACTTTTGTGTTGTTTGATTCGTGTCCACGGTTCCCTAAGGGCAATGAAAATGACAAATGGGAATGCAATGGGATTAAGATGCATTACTTAAGCACCATGTCTTTGGTGACTTTATTAACTAAAAAATGCAGAGTCATGGAGAATGACATTTGGCAATGATGAAGGCATCCAGGTATGTGTGGAAATAACTGAAAATAAACACTTCCTAGGTTTTTATTGCTATTACTGGGCACTTGTGTCACACAGGATAACACATACAGTATTTGATTGTGCCATTGTCAGCGTATCTTTAAGACGTTGCTCTCTGAGCTTTCCATTGCACCGACCCTCTAAAAGCGCTAATTTAGAGACCTATTAGTTTCTGAGCACTGGGTAATTAATAGCTCCTTAAACGCAAGGATGTAAGTCTTTGTTAGGACACTAGCTATCATGGGGGGCCAGTGTCAGCTCCGAAAAGTAAAGCTTTTATTACTCGAAGCAATACAAGGCTGCTTCAGGGTGGAAGAGGAGTGGAATCTGGAAACAGAAAAAGAATCGTTCTTGATCAGTTTTTTTTCATATTTTTTTCTTATGCCAAAAAATATTTTTATATTAAAAGATATTACATTCCATATATTATAAACTCGCTTGACTTTCTGTACAATAGTGTTGTTAGCGTTAAATATCTGAGTGGTTCTGAGGGAGTATTTTACATTTTACCAGAGATCCACATTTTGATCAAAGCTGGGGACGTGTGGGTGACCCTGTGGCATTAATAGCTCTGCAAATGTAAATGACAGTTGTAGTCATAGATAAGGGTCCAGATGATACCAGAAAGATAAATATTGTGATGGCTCTGCCGCGTTAGTGCTGAGTGAATCACCACACAGTGCCGATCCTGTTGTTTTGCTGTGGTGTCAGACGAGGACACAGATGGACTCACAACATCAAGGTGGCTACAACAGCAGCTCACCAAGACACACGGTCAGAGGGCTGATTTGAAGTCATTAGAGGATGCACAGCTCGGTGTGTTTTCGTGCTGTGGCTTCAGCTTGAAGCTGCCAGGTGCCTGATCTATGCATACCTACATTGAACTGCTGTATAGTGCACATAAAGCTGGATAAATGGAAGCAAGCTCTCATGGCTGAGCTTTCTCTGCCCCTGAAAAAAAATACCACAAATCTACTGGCTCCTTTTCTTGACAAAACAATGCTCCATTGTTACAAGGGTCTACTCAGCGGCTGTCTACCTATCCAAATCTCCTGGAACAAACGGAGTCTGCCTTTTTCTCTATCTGTGTGTGTGTTATGTGTGTGTGCGTGTGCTTGCAGGTGTGGGAACAAATGCGGAGGTAGACGCACATCGTAGAGGTCCCGGTCAGCCCCACACGCCTCCAGCTCTTGCATACTTGTGAGGATTCCTTTGTTTGCTTTTAGACAACAGCTCACGTTGCTGTCCGTATACAACATCTTTCTACGATTCTGATAATTCCACACGTTTTCAATGCTTGTTATAATAATAATGCAAAACATTCTCTAACCCATCATGTGTTGAATGTGCAGTTGTGAAATACAGCATCCGGCTTGTTTAATGCCCTTGTGATCATAGAGTCAACACATCTCTCCACATCAACAGGTTTGAAGAAATGCTTCCTTGGAGTCCCCACTGGGCGCTCCCCTGTCAACCAATCATATCAAACCTGTCACAGTTTAGATAAATGGCTGTGTTTGGTCCAAACTGTCTCAGGATAGATGGGAATCTGTGTAAGTGGAAGAGGAGCAGATCCATCGAAGACATCAAATAAACAAGTGCTCTGTGATTGGTTTGATTTCCAGGCACCATTGCGGTTGCCATACATCCTTGGTTAGAAGGAGTGTAATGCCTCAATACACAACCCCACCTCTCCCACCCAAAGTGTTTTTCTAAGTGTTCAGAATGCCACACTGCTGTGAACACCGAACGTTTCCTGCAGACATGAACAATTTACTAAAAGCACAAAAACAGTCAGTCACAAACAGTTGAACAAATCTGCCCACAACCTCACAATGTCCACTAAAAGGACCTAATGATGCAAACCTGTTTCCAAGCTCACTGACTTCACAGCTGATGTAACAACCTGGACAGACCAACTGAAAACGCAGAGTGAGCTAATCCCTCCAACAGTTTATAAACCAGCAGAACAAACTGAACTAATTTCACAACCAATGTATTTAATTATTTTGTTGAATGGCAAATTAGTGAGAAAAATAAATAAAAAGTGCTGATATGATACATGAAACAGTGATGTGGAGAAACAGGACCTGGTGAATGAATGACCAATCAATCAATCAATCAATCAATCAATCAATCAATCAATCAATCAATCAATCAATCAATCAATCAATCAATCAAAAATTATATGAACATTTAATGTCAAATATTATATAGAGAGGTTTTTCAGGTTGTAAAGAAACGCCTCTCTATTTTTTGTTGTCAAATGAAAACACATGTTTTTATGTGTGAGTCTAAACATGAAGCTACAGCCAGCAGTCGATTAGCTCAGCGAAGCATAAGGACTGGAAGCAGTTTGCTTGCTTCTGTGCTGAGCCCGGCCAAAAAACTGTCGAGCGCAGGAAAGTGAAAACAGACATCTCCCAAAATTATGAACTAATATTTTAAATTAAGTGTTGGATGAAAGGAAATGTAATGGATCCTGACACTTCAGCAGCAGGATATTAGCCACTAAAAACATCATCATTTAATGCAATACAATGCGATAGATTGCACTGTATGGTACAAAAAAAATGAAATCAAGAAAACCTTTGTGTGCCTGCAAGGACATAAGATATAAGAAAAAAAAGTCATATGAAAACTGAAAGGCCATACAAGTCTGGATATGCATTGGCTTTTTATATTTGCATTCACAGTGCTGCAGTGCTTTTACATATATGCAATAAAGAGAGAGACTGTACTCACTGTAGAGGATGGTGCCCTGTGCAGATCTCGTTTTCACTGTCATATAAAGAATACCGGTGGTGTCCTTGACGGGGGCAGACACCGAGGACTGGAGAAGGGAAGAGAGCGGCTGCAGCTCCACATAAGATGTGCCATCAAATGAGGGGATGTATACTGAAGCATCTAGACACAAAAATGAAATATTGATTTATGATACGCATTTAAACAGAGGCTGAAGACTGAGTGGAGAAAAATATGTTTCTTCACATTTGTACTTCAATCTGTAAGGATATGCTCACTGTTAATTATAAATGAGTTCTATACATGACTCTTGTTGTGTAAACATAAAGTTAGGAATTGGCTGGCGTGTGCCTTTGCAGCACTGAAAAACAGGCCTGTGAGCAGAGTCAGCAGAGCCTCGACAAGGCTGTGTGCTGGTGTATTATTTCCCACTGGATGACAAAGGGGAATGACTGCAGAGAGAGGTGGGGGAGGTACCCACTCAGGTCATCAACTCCACAAGCCAGTGATGATCTGCTGGATTTTACACAGAGGACAACGTGCACCTGGTGGACAGCCTGCCGTTCAGGTACATGACAGTCGATTCAAAAGAGGCCAATTGCAGCCGCTGCTCAAGGGATTTGTCTTCCAAAGTCCAGCTCTCACGGAAAAGTGCAGTTTATTCTCAGCGGAGCATTCATAATGTACACTATTTGTTGCCTTCCAACATCCACGTGTAACACCCGCCTATGTACCTATAGGGGGGGCCTGGGTTACTCTTACGATATTCCCTTTTTTTGTTTATGCTTTTACCCCAAATAAAACACCATACAACAAATGAATGAAAAGTAAAGACTCTTTAGTATTTTCAAATTCCCAAACCGAACAAAAAAAATAGAATTGAAGGAATCACCTGGGCAAATTGCGATGGTATTAATATTTAACAGAAGTCGTACCCTTTTTCAGTTATTCAAAACATCCAATAAAATTAAGTAACACATGAAATATGATGGATCCACACGCACTCACACACACACACCGGATCCACAACAGTCTCTTAAAGTTATTTAAACCCCCTGTTGCAGGCCTGTGTCGTAGCTTGGGTGCGTTGTGGCCTAAAACAAACTGGCCGTTTCGCTTTGAATTAGCAGCAGAAAATAAAAGGCACGTGCAAATCCAGTACTCACAGCTCCAGACAGTTAGTAGGTAAAGGGCTGAACAGGTTACCACCAGGGCGCAGCAGCAGCAGCACACACAGTCCAAGCAGGCCCTCGATCCACAGCTCACACGCAGCAGGAATGACGCAGCTCCTACGTAGTTCACAGGAGCCCTGATTCTCTCCTTAATGCCGTCAAAACGTCCGTCTTCCCCTCCTAGATTAAATACACAAGCTAAATTCCAGATCCACAGGCTACTTCATGACGATTTAGCCTTAGCTTAACTTAATCGAGCAGGTTTATAAAGAGCAGAGAGCAAGCTAATCACACAGACATTAGGCTAAAGCTAACGGCTAATCGCGGTTAACATTAACAGTTGTTTTACAATATACAGCTTAATGACAGTTCCCAAAAACACACTCATATGCTCCTAATTACCTCTACGGTACATAAACACTATGAAATGACATAACCAGTATTTTAACCATATTTATGAATTTTACAAAACATAATGAACTTATATGAACTATACATATTTTATATTAGCGAAATAAATCAATTATTTCAGCCAGGGCTACACACGTTTTACTGTAAGAGAAATATGAATATCCTCCCATAAGTCCTCTCACTTTTTTTGAGGCTTTGATGCTGGATCAAATGGATTGGAAGTGGACCCCAACTGATTTATGACTGCATTCAGAACAGAGTGGAAAGTAAAGGAAAAGCAACATAAAGAATATCGAGGAACTTGATGGCAGTCAGTTTCCCTGATTATCTTAAAATTACAGGGATTATTTGGGGAATTATGTCCAAAGACATTTTAATGTCTTTCACAGCTTGTGGTACTTGTGCAAACTCAAATGCAGGCACTATTATACTGCCCTTTTCAAATGTAAGAAAAAATTGCACAGTTTAGTAATTGTAGTGCTCTTTGTCGTACTTATCAACAGGTTCTTTAATGAGGCTATGAAAAGTAGCACATCATGTGCTAACTGACAATAGGGGCTACTCAGGGGCCTGGGAGTCAGTGAAATGCTGACGTGATCTGGTTTAATGATCGGCCACTAGACCAACAAACAAAGTTTCACACCATTTCTCCAATAGTCATAATCCTGTTATCTTGGCCTTGTTCTGCACTCTCCCTGCTTTTCGTCCAACCAATCAGAGAGGCCGACTGAATTATGTGGCTCATTCCTGACAGCCACGTATTTAATTTACGAAAAATAGTTAAAAATAAATCAATCAATCAAAACCGTGAGTCTTTTCCTCTGAAAGAAAAGGTTTTTCCAGGATGCAAATCAATCCTATAATATTTGCCGGCAATGTGTGAGTGAGGCAGATTAATTACAGTAAACACACACTGGTTGCCCACAAAGAGAGATGGCAGCACGTCGGCAGTGTGCTGGCAAAGAGGGAAGATGACAACCCCTCATCAAGTCCCATTAATGTCAAACAAAAGCACAAAGGCTCAGCAACCGAAAAGGTCTCTTTCTGTTTGCTCTTTAAAGAATTACTACAAAAAAAATCCCCTCAGTTTGTCATGCTGAAAACATATTACCTTGAATTGTCTTTCTCAGAACACATCTAATCACAGCCAATCAAGACTCTCCTGTTGGCATTTGTGTTAAGGGCCGTTAGAAATAAACAAATCAAACGTGCATACACTGATTGAGAAAAGCACACAAGGTCCCGCGTTCAGATAAGATTGGCCAGAGTAAAGGTAAAAAAAAAAAAAACATGTCAAATAGAAAATCTAGTAGTAACCAAAGACAACAAGCAAAATAGTTCACAGCAAAGCAAATTAGGGTACAATCTTATTTGGATTTATATCATAGTCAGGTAAAAATAGTCAAAAAGACATAAAGGGGACAAAACTGCGCTCTCAACTTTCATTTTATTATTCCTCTCTGGCCAGCGTCCTACATCCCAGCTTCAGATATATGAGAAGTAAAGACATGAGGTAATGAGCCATAGAAGGAGGTCATGATCAATACAGACCAAGTCTGAATAATTTCCTGCCTCGCTGCGTTTCTCTTTTATGCCCACTTCTTTACCATACCGGCCATTTACTCCATTACTATTTTTTGTGTGATCACCTAGCTACCAGCTACTTGACAGAACGCCTTTGGCATGGGCCGCGACCTTCCTTTGACGAGACGATTTAATAATTGCTTAAAAACTCTGAAGTGCCAGGATGAACTGGCTTTACATCTCGACACAGCCCGTCTTGTGGTTGGCTTCTTAATATCAAACACTCACTCAAACACCAGGTACTGGCCTGGATTACAGTACACCCCCACCAGTGGCATGTCCCCGGGAACTGAACATAAAAGGGCGAGACTCGTGGCTCACACATGTCAAGCTTCTCACGTGCAGGCCGCACCTTAGATACCTGCTGGAGGCGTTTGATTGACAGCTTTCATGGGTTCAAAGGGAAAGAAAAATCACTGCTGTGAGTTGATGTTGTGATGTATCAGAAGTGTGGAGACAGTGTACTGCTATACTGCCTGAGAGACGTGTGCTGGTCTCTCCCAGTAATACATGTGACAGCATGACCTCTGACATTTTAGCAGTGTAGAGCAGTCTGAAGGTTCACCAGGTATGGAAATAGCCCCAAGCTCTGACGAGTGAATATAGCATCCACTGGTCACATGCTGTACTGGTTGATCAATGAATTGATTACAGTAGATCTGTTTTACTATCATTGATTACATCAGTTAATGAGCTTCCTCAGCGACGGGTCGACATTATTAGTCACCGCGCGGCATGACGTGTCCATAGTTAAATAAGAGCAGAGGACGACATGCTTTAGTTCCGTCTTGTGGCTATTACTAAATTCAACAGAATGTAGGGGCAAGATTGTTGCGCAGATTCTTCGACTTCGTCAGCATGTAAACAGCCTCTGGACTCTGTCTGCGGGCTGCGCTCGAGCTGCAAAGCACATGCCTTGGATGAGTGCTCGTAAGAGATTGCACTCCGTTAAACCCGAGAGAGTGAACTACTTTTGAGAAAGAGCAATTCTTCAAAGTCAGCAGAAATGACTCTAAAAGGCCCCAAACATGTATTTAAAGGAAAAGTTTATGAGTGTGTCAAGTTGAGGGATAAGCGGGAACCTACTTCATGGTCAGGGAAGGAAAAGGCTGATAGTAAAATCCCACTTTTTTTTTTTTTTAATGATTGATTTGAAGTTGTTTTTTCCAAAACAGGCATTACATCTCCATGATGTAATGCAGGAGTTTAATGCATGCATGCAAAAGCACATCATATAGCTTTACAGGGCACGTTTGGGTTATCAGGGTATATTTTTGAAAAATAGGGTCATACAAGCAATATTTTCATGCAGCTGTCACAGGTGATTATATTTTGTGGCACACCAGTAATCACCCTTCTTTAAACACTTCAACGGCCAGAAATAGATGGATCAATGCATGGATCACACTCCCTTTTTTTTTTTCCTCAAACGCTTATTAAGAAGCCGGCTGAATCATCTTTAATAATTGGTTCAGCAAAGCAGCATCTCTGTCATGTGAGCGGAGGGCAGCAGCGCTTTCCGAGATGCCGCCGTCTCCCGGGGGAAAAACAAATGAGAGTGAGGTTTTAAAAATAGCATCATTTTTGTTACAGTGCCCGGAGAGATGAATAACATTTCAGTGGATTACTTAAACACCTGTAAATTAGCATCTGTCGAGCACATGGCAGGGATGTCAAATCAAGGTGTCAGGTGCATGTGGGCTGCTCGAGCCATGGTCATGGTTGTTAACAGTAGCTTTGAGCAACGTTCTGTCAAACTTCCATGTATTCCGCATGTATACAACTGCGCAATACAGCTCAGCCATGTGAGGGGGCTGTGAATTTAATCCTGCTTTCATTATTGAAACCTTTTGTTATGCTAATAAGAATTTCCATCGCTTGAAATAGTCCCCCGGCCCAAAATGTATGGCGCACCAGATGTTTGGGGTTGACTGTTATTCATTTAATTCCTTTAATTGAAATTATTGTCAGTGAAGTGCTATAGAGTTGCAGAGGGAGAGGAATCTGTAATGCACAAGGGAGCGAGAGAGGAAGAAGGAAGACTGTCTCAGCACTGTTGATAAGATGGAAAAAGGCCCCGCAGGTCATTGTCCTGAACGATACCTGCAGGACTCCTTCACTGCTAAATTTCCTGGGGGAACGTTTTGCAATAAGCAATGATGTAGGTGTATTTTTTTTATTTGCCCCAAAGAACTTTTTTTTTTTTTAATTTTACAGGTATTTTACCTTTCCCAATTTCCTGCCTCCCTTAGTTACGGGTTCCTCCAACATAGCAAACTTCCATAGATTTAACACATGCAATTCAATTCATGTCAATTGAATTCAAGGATCAACCCTGCACTGTAGCCACATTGCAGTGGAGTGACATGGAGAAATCACAATATGGCATCTGAAATGTTGTGCGCAGCTCGGTTTGCCTTCTCAAGCATGCGTGCAGGCAATTAATTCCCCGCTCCAATGTTGCTGTTGTCACTGACGGGATATGAAAACAGCAGCAAAACAAAGGGTGATGTATTCTTCCTTAACAGCAGGGCGCATCACAGGTGGCAAGAGTGTTAGGAAAACACTTCAGTCACTACATTATACGTGCAAAGAGAAGGAGTCTGCACAGGAAACACGCCTCACTATGCGCATCAAGTTTTAGGAGTGGTTGGTACAAAATGAAATATTTTTTGTCGGGGACGGGGATGAGGGCTGCAGCTGAACGTCGAGCAAGTGCTGCAAGGTCATACTCTCATCCCCGGCGAGCAATGAAAGCGAACGTGGCCACACAACGTTGGTTCAAGCAGCTTATGCGGATCTTTCATTTCATTAATCACATCCTGAATAATTCACATCACTCAAAATTCCTAATGCAGTTGACTCTATTCTCCCGCACACTGAAACCTATTATCCAAAGAGGCTCAGCATATATTAACCAACATAATTTGTTGGCTGGCGTTTGAAGATACCATTGTGGAGGTCACAGTACAGTAGGTTTTTAAGCTTTTTAAATGCCTGTATTTGTGTACGAGTATGTTATGTTCTATGTATAAAACATGTGCAGCACTGTCTGCTATAAATAACACAAACACACACACGCACACATACCTTTCTCACAAAAAGTTCCAGTAAAGTGAAGTGGGCAGTGACAGGAAGGCAGAGCTCCATTAGGAAGCTGCAGCTGGTGACATGTTCCTCCGTTGCGGCAGAAACCGTCGTGGCACGCTTGAGGTTCATGCAGAGGATGTTTTGGTGTTTGTGTGGGGGCTGCCATTGTTGTTGTGTTCACTGTGTCAGGGGTGGTTGATTGAGCTGTCAGGCTTGAGGAACCGGTTGCCGAGGCATTATTGGCAAATAAAGTGTATCTGTAAATTGACACAAAGGTTTGAGTCGTCTCAATGGAAAAAGGAGCCAATTTAACAGCAGTTATTTGCCTCCGAGCATAGAGGTGTGAACCAGACTCCTGCATAGCCAGTCAGTTCTACGCGTGGGATAAAAATACGTGCAGTAATTTAACAAGTAGACAGATTCAAATAAAGTTTAAGAGGAGGAGCATGTAGTGGTTTCGACTGTTCATATGGAAATCATGGACCGTGGGGCGAATTTGACAAAAAGTGGATAAACCAAACAAAAAACAGATAATGATTAAACCATTCTTACCTGCATTGGTCTATGTTGCTGCTGCTAATAGCATCAGATGGAGAAAAGCTTCTCAGGTTATTTATTTCTATTACTTCAATGCAGCCAGTGTGGTTGTGAAAAGGTTTCGCTTTCTAAGGGGAAAAAACAGTTAGACCTTTAATTCGTTTTTTTTTTTTTTGCAGTGGACAAAGACATCAAATAGTAGTTGTAAGTCTTACCTGAGTGGGTAGATAGTGCTGTGGCAGACCACCTGTAAAGATGTGGTTTGCGGTCTGTATTATGTGCCCTAACCAGTAATTACTCGCCGGACTTCTGATTTTCTCGTGACCAGAGAGAGTTAGCTCTGCTTCACAGGGGGTCAGGTGTTGTCTACGAAAAGAGTGTGTACATTTGTTACGATTACATCTTTGACTGTAAAGGGGTAAATGTACCACGTAAACTTTCCTGACTTTATTTTCGCAAGATCGTACATATCGCAGATGTCTCTATTCAGACGGTTCAAAAAAAAAAAAAAATCATACCATATACGTCTGTGAGTAAAAAAGGAAGAAATGTTTGTGGACCTGATGAGAAAACAGTTTCTATCCTCCACAGAAATCATGTTTCTTCTGATTTTGCCTTGTTTGACACCAGAGGTTGCAACAACATAAAATGTTTTCCATGGTTGAAAAAAAATATCTCTCCAACTCTGGCACTAAACTAAACTATTATTACAGCTACAATGCAACCATAAATTAAGTGCTGCAGAAGAGGCTGGCAACTTCCCCTAGCGGATAATGTTAAATGACATATTTCAGTATGTGCATTAACGTGTGCTTTAAAAACAAAGCCTTTAGTTATAAATAATTATGTTGCCGACGGGGAGGGAACTGTCAGATGTTTCGATGTAAAAGCTGTAAATGTGTATAACTGATTTGTTTATGCGCCGCGGACGAATGTATTAATCACAAGCCTTTTCTGCGGTGCTAATGCTACACTCCACTTTATTCCTCGTCTTATGAGCCTTGACACAGCTATTTTGGACTCACCCCAAAGCCATTCATAGATTTCAAAAACCAATTCTCTGTTTTGAAACAACAGGGGAGCAGATAATTACCTAAGTGCAGATTTTGTACTAACCATCTGCAGCTTGAGGGTACTCAGGCCACAGATGCACTGTCTCCTCTCCAGTGTCTCCTGATACCCCTTGTTCCCTGAGTGGAAGTTAGGAGGTCCATGAAGCAATCAAGGCTGATTTGTTAAGCCTGTACTTTGCAGGCTGTTGCATATGCCGGCTAAATACTCGGGGCACTAACTCAGAGCTGCATTAGTCCTTTCTCTGGAGCCAGCATGGAGAAGCGGTTAATTTAGAAGCAGTCTGCCAGAGCGGCCTGGCCAGCAGCCAGAGGGCACTGTGCTCACTGTCCTTGAGAAGTCAGCCCCACTGGGTTTCTGTTTAACATATTGAAAAGCGTCTTTGACGGGAAGATATATTAAAAGTCTATAATGAGTTAGGCAGTGACGTTGAGGATGGCCATGGTGTTGTAGCTCTGGGTCAAATCAGACAAAGATGGACTGACTCGGCCATCAGACAATTACAAAGAATTTGCTTTGTGACACTGGAAACCATTTTTCCATACTCCCAACCCTCTAGTTATGACAGCTCTTTTTCTTGCAATGTCCCCAAGGGGTTGGTACAGAACATTATGATTGATTCATACGGCTGTTGTATTTTTCTTGCAGAAAAATAAAGCAGAAAAAACAGGGGTGGAGCCTTGTAGCCCCTTAAATATGATTGGCCTTTTCGGGTGCACTTGCATATTTAGGGCAGCGCAGCTCTTTGCCAAGAAACACGCAACCTTCCCAGTCAGCTTTGTTTCGGCCGAAAATAATTTGCTCACCTTTGGCACCATATGTTCATGTTCACCTTCATAATCTGTGTTATTCTCTGTTTATGTCTCCGTTAAGCCTTACATATCTTTTGAATTCCCTCTTTATCCATTTAAATCCATAAGGGATGTCTAAGAAAACTGTTTTGCAAAATATTGTGGCAAAATAGAACGTCTAGCAGAAAAACAAACAAAAGGCCTCCGGGTTAAATGTTAAAAAATGCAATCTACAATCGCTTCTTAAACACAGAGTAAATTGATTTGATATGAGGAGAACATTAGCCGCTTTGTTTCAGATTCCAGCTCATACATAATAAACTTTGTGTCTCGAAACATAACCACAATCTTTCTCATGTCAGAGCATAATGGAAAAGTCTGGCAGCAAGATTACACATGGCCTTAGGAACAATATGACTAAAGAGGCCACAGCCTCACTTTAAATCATTTAAACATTGATTTTGTGCCCTGCGCTTGCTTGTTAATCTTTTCGTAATGAAAAACTGCAAATGAAGACTTTGAAACAGCCAATAAAACATGGTCGGTGATCACTAATGCATTTTAACAGGCACATTGTGACGTTTGTTGTAGTTCTGTAAAACGTGAGCCCATTTGTAATAAAATCTCAAATTTCAATCTCGTGATTCCTGCCAATTGGGCAGGTTCTCCTGGTATCAGTTACAGCCCCAATAAAAAATAAATAAAAACTATTCTTCCACACTTGAGATGAGTGGCCAAGATAAGGATCACGTTAATTCCACCTGAGGTGATAACACAAAATTTGTATATCACATTGTAAACTCGCCTTTTCTTTTTTAACAGAAAATATATTCTCGCCTGAAGCAGATGCATAACACACTGCATCTCCATTTATGTTAATAAATACATTAAAATTAAACGTATTTTATATAACAACACCTCAAAGTGCAGTACGATTAATACACACTGACCACAACACAAATCTGCACGTTCACAGAAATAAACGGCAAAAAGAACATACCTGATATTAACAATGTGAACATTGCCATCATCAACATGTGTTGAAGTGCTGATCTGTGTTATCTGGTCCTCTTCATTACAGCAAAAGGTGTACTGGAACAATTCAGACAACATTTATAAGTATAATATAGGCAACATCTGAATTTCATAGGAAAACAGAGTATTATATTAGAAAAGTTACAAACGAATGATCATGCATAGTAACAACGTCACATGTGTTTTACCTGTAAGATTCCATCCAAGATGAAGAGTTTCATAAAGAAGAAATCACCATTAGCAGCATAAAATAGAGTTCCCTGAGCCACTTGGGTATGGAACCTCACGGTAATGTTGTTGAGTGCGCTGAGGTTGATACCCTTGAACTGAAGGTATGAATTCCCCAAGTACTGAACATAGCTTGAATCTAGAAAATTAAAAAAAAAAATAGAGCAAAGAGAAAACTGAAATGGGAAGGGGGGAGGTACGATAAACGAAAGCGAGGCTTCAATTAACTCATCTTTACTGAAAATTCAGCTGAAATTCTCTATTGATCCCGTAAAGGAGAAGTCGACCTTTCACTCACCTCCTCCACCGGGAGGTCGGCGCACAGAGAGATAGAGGGTCATTAAAGATTCTGAGTTTGGTAAGGACACTAAAGCAGACCAGACATTCTTTACTACAGTGGCTTGAATATGGACTCTGTGCTGCTGTTTCTCTGCGGTTGCACACACTGCTCTTATGTTGCTGAGAAAAATGGAAATGTGAATGTGCATTCATCAAAAAAAAATAAACTTGGCAACATAGACGGGATGCAGCTTAACGAGACTGACAAACAGTCGAGGGCAGTTTCAGGGGCAAAAAAGGAGATAATTATTATTTTAGAAGCAGAAGGAAAGGCCTTGAGGGCATTTGGCCGCGTCACATGTTTTCATCTCTTTGCTCACTGTACAGTCATACTGTAAAACAGTCTTATTTGTCAAAAACCTGCGAAGCATGCGAAATGCTCCATGTTGGCCAAGAGAGGACTCTTGTCCAAAATAACTGTAGCAGCCATATTGACCAAACCGATGGGTTTCCTTTGACGACGACAACATGGCTAAGAATGCTTTAACGTACAACACCGCCTTTGGGGCCGTGATGACCTCATGCATAGTACACAGCTATACGTGTGAGGTATCGGGCCGCTATGAGCTGTACGCCTCACTTTTGCCTGACGACAAGAAGAGAGAACACACGAACTGAAGGAGAAAAGAGAATTGTCGGCCTACAGAGCAAGACAGTTTTTGACGCGATTAAACCAGCGGTCAACGTGTGATAGCAGAGACTAACCGGAGTTTGGCCTGGGACTAACCTGAGATTTGATCCGGCGGATCAACCCCAGATCTACCAGAGCGATTCACGGGAAACAGGAATCTGTGACAACTGGAGAAACTGAAATCCGTGTGATCAACCCCCGATCTACCAGAGGGATTCACGGAAATAGGAATCAGTGACAACTGGAGAAATAGAAATCATCAGCAACATCCCGCCGGAGCGACTCACACCAGACATCGGCAGAATCAGGCAAGATCTTAGGTTCTCATCGTTGTCAAGCTTAATGCTAGAAGGCTGTACAATAGTAGTGGCATGTTTTGTAACTGAAGAGCCTAAAAAATTGGGTCAATACAATTGAATTGGACGAACTTTGCCGCTACAATAAAAGTCAAAAACTAGCTCATGATCAAAGGTCAGAAACGGAAAAGGCTTGCTCGTAACAAGAATATGGAGCAGACGAGAGCGACAGCCCGTCCTAAGGACCGTATGCCAAGAATGATCACTCAGCTTTCAAGACTGAAGTTCCAGATTGAAGACTTGAAGCTTGACGACTCAAACGTAGATCAAGTGAAAGCTGCTTACAATTCCTTCCAAACGATACATAGCGAGTACGAGGACTCGTACGCCCAGCTGCCAGGCCATGAAGATTGTCCCGACCCAAGAGACATGACGTTCGAGGCCTTTGCAAGGGACACCGAGAACTGGTGCGCTATAGCGGGGTACAGGGCCTCTAAGGTAACAGCTGGCGGCGAATCAGGGAGGCCTATCCCGGACGATATCAGACCAGCGGATAGTGTGTCTCAAAGCGGCTTACAAGTCCCCAATAGCCGCTACGGTAGCAGAGGACCTTTGGTCGCCTCAAGAGCTTCCAGACCCACGGTGCGCGAGGAACAAAGAGCAGAGAACGCGGCCCTGAGGGCACGCCTAGAGATGATGAAAAGGAAGCAAGTGCTGGAAGCCGAAGCCGCAGCCGCAGCCGAAATGGCAGAAGCAGAGCGGCTAAGGGTCGAAGCAGAGCGGAGAAGGGCCACAGCCGAGCGGCAGCTGAAAACCAGACTCGAACAACTCGAGGTGGAAGCAACCTTAGCAGAGGCCAACGCGAGGACTGGGGTAAGCGAAGATCTCCACACTACGAATAGAAGCACTCGCAGCAACGCACGCCACTCTAGGGTAGCCTCATGGGTGGCTAAATTACCTCCAACTGCGGGTCAGGGAAGTCAGACAACATCAGTTCCTGCCACCCTGGGGCGGCCTCCAGCCACGGAGGCAGAACCTCGTCGCAATCGCCCCTCACAGGCAACAAAGGAAGGAGGTATGAGCGAAGTTATGAAGATGCTCGTAAAGCAGCAGACAAGCGCTAGCCTCCCTCCTATGAGAGTCTTAACCTTCGAAGGCGACCCTCTTGCTTATGACGCCTTCATCAGGGTATTCGAACTCGCTGTAGGCGAGAAAACCACTAGCTACCAGGACAAATTAGCATACCTGGAGCTGTACACCAGTGGGGAGCCACAGCTGCTCATACGTGGCTGTATGTGCATGCCACCAGAAGACGGTTACCCTCAGGCCAGAAGACTGCTTAAAGAGCGATACGGCAACACGCTAGTAATAGCGGATGCGTACATCAAAAAGGTCCTGGAATGGCCTTGCATCAGAGCAGATGATAGTACAGCGCTAAGTGACTACGCAATATTCCTGATCGCATGCAAGTCTACCATGGCCAGCTTAGACACTATGAGCGTACTGGATAACCCCGCAAACCTTCTCATTGTCATCTCAAAGCTGCCTTCTAAGCTGGTAGACCTGTGGAAACAGACCGCATTCCAGACCATTAACACGGAAAGACGACTACCAAAGTTCTCCCACGTAGCTGACTTCATCAACTATCAAGCAGCGCTACTTCGGAATCCTCTTTGTGGAAGAGCCACCTCAGCGGAAGAAAAGACCACCAAAGAGAAAAACATCTGGAAGACCGGAAGAAGAGAGAGTGCGTTCGCCATAACCGTAGAGAGTACGCAGACACCCATGGCAGCAGAGACGAGCAGCCCCGTAGGCAGCCATGCGAGACGTCTAGGACTCGCCTTCCACGAACCCTGCCTATTTTGCCAAAATAATCATGCTCTCTCTGCTTGCAACAAAATTAAGGAACTCACAAGCACCAAACGGCTGGACTTCCTAAAATCCAGAGGCCTGTGCTTCGGGTGTCTCATCTATGGACACCTTGTCAAAGGCTGCAAGAAGAAGCTCAAGTGCCAAGCCTGTTCCCAACTCCACCCAGACATACTCCACGTGGAGGCAGAAAATTAGGAAGAAAGTGCCAAAACGTGTGGGTACATCGGGGCTGGTGACTGTATGCTTGGCGTTGTACCAGTAAAGCTGAAGTCTAAAAAGAGCCAACAACACGTGGAAACGTATGCCTTCATAGATCTTGGTAGCACAGCGACATTTTGTACCGACGCAATTCGGAGAAAACTGAACCTGAAGGGTAAAAATGTTCAAAGACCAACGTGCGAGACAGACGCATAAACAAGTTATGCCTGTTGCATAATAATGTAATAATAATAATGTACTAATAATGTAATAAGGTAATAGTATTGGCTATAGGGAAAAGAGGGAATGTATACGTATCATATATGTAAGCTCCTGCTAAGATGCTATGGCTCCATGTGTGATAGTGTTTGGGTAATTGTTTACCTAGGATAAACAATTAGGGGCTGGTAATGTAGGAGCCATATTGACCAAACCGATGGGTTTCCTTTGACGACGACAACATGGCTAAGAATGCTTTAACGTACAACACCGCCTTTGGGGCCGTGATGACCTCATGCATAGTACACAGCCGGATACATGATGTATACGTGTGAGGTATCGGGCCGCTATGAGCTGTACGCCTCACTTTTGCCTGACGACAAGAAGAGAGAACACACGAACTGAAGGAGAAAAGAGAATTGTCGGCCTACAGAGCAAGACAGTTTTTGACGCGATTAAACCAGCGGTCAACGTGTGATAGCACAGACTAACCGGAGTTTGGCCTGGGACTAACCTGAGATTTGATCCGGCGGATCAACCCCAGATCTACCAGAGCGATTCACGGAAACAGGAATCGGTGACAACTGGAGAAACAGAAATCCGCGTGATCAACCCCCGATCTACCAGAGGGATTCACGGAAATAGGAATCAGTGACAACTGGAGAAATAGAAATCATCAGCAACATCCCGCCAGAGCGACTCACACCAGACATCAGCAGAATCAGGCAAGATCTTGGGTTCTCATCGTTGTCAAGCTTAATGCTAGAAGGCTGTACAATAGTAGCGGCATGTGTTGTAACTGAAGAGCCTTAAAAATTGGGTCAATAAAATTGAATTGGACAAACTTTGCCGCTACAATAATCGTATTCCTACACGTTTTATTACCCGCCTCATATTATAGTGAAATAACCTGGATTAGATCGTCCATGAGAAGGGCCAGTGATGTGATATTTCAATCAAAGTCCCACTGGCTGCCAGCTCACTGGGGGTAGTGACGCAGACCAACTTGAAAGACGGACTCAGACTGCAGTTGAAGGCGAGCATTAGTGGTGCTCATGCTCAATATATTTCTCATTCGAAGGAAGCAGTGCAATTTGTGGCAGGGTAGTCAAAGTGGAGAGCCTGTTAAAATGAAAAGCATTCCTGGATGCACCTGTCTCATGCTCTGTCTGTTCTTATCGGAAAGAAGAAAAAAAGTGTAGGGGGGGGGGTAATTATTCCACTGGAGAAATCAGCCGAGCTCCTTTTAAAGTTGTTGCCATGATTAATCGGGAAGCGGCAAACGAGACCTTTATCAATATTTGTTGCCCGTCAAATCCCTAATAGGCCAGACCCCCTTTGATCTGACGCCGGGCCCCCTCTGCGCTGTTCGGCAAACAAGCTAACCTAAATACCCCCGTATTCTCCTGAGAGCAATACGACCAACACCCTGAGGAAAATCCCATGGAAGGAAAAAAAAAAAGCGGAAGAATTATCCAGAGCGGACCCACTGTGATCTGTGAATTAATGAGGATAAATGCACACGGCAACAATGCTGTGCTGTCTTCTGCCTCACTCCTGACAATGGGGTTCGCCAGTGCTGATGATGGAAAATTACCCCTCAGAGACAAAGCTATTCATTAATTTTAAAGCCTTGTTTAGTCTGATGTAGTCTTTGATGCAGTGTGAGGCTGCTGCCAGGAGGCAGTATCATGCCTCATTAGCAGTTAGCTCCAGTCTCTCCTTCAAAGGTCTCCTGTTTTTACCTCGGCTTCATACTCTCACACCAGATCTTTCACCCACATGTCCCAAATAGCTCGTTGGCCTTAATCTTAACAGTAAATGAGTAAGTACGAACTGTCTCTTACTTTTTTTTTCACTTTCGATAAATTGTAACGCACAGAATAAGTATTTTCCTCTGTTCGCGTAATGCTGAGCAAGGAGTTTGTCACTGCTGCACTCTGTTCAAAAGCTTTTCTAGTTTCAATTATAAATATAAAAAAAAGAAAGTCGTCTCACTGGGACTATTCCTTGATATAAATCTTTCATTTCAGATATAATTATGGCCAGTCTTAATACACGACCATAAAAGAGGTGAGAAAATTGATAGGAGTCATATTTAATGTAACGTCCAGAGGTGGAGCGCAATGTTGCAGCACATAAGGGTACATAAGGGGATGGCAGGCAGATTAAAGCCCGGGATATTCCGCTGGAAAAATATATTCGGGAAAAAACTTCGGATCAATTAATACGAGCGTGGACTTTGGATGATAAGATTTAATTGATATAGACTTACTGTCCCATTTATTAAAAAAAAAAAAGAGCCAGGGGGTACATTCTGTTTTGACCCTGATTTATTGTGTGAGGTAATAGACTGACTGATTGAACTTGTCATGGGACAGAGATAAAATACTGCTGAAGATCATTCTTGGACTCTGACAATTTCACAGCCCCGGGGGAAGGTGAAAGGTCATTCTGTGCTTACCGAAATGATGGAAAAAATAATCAAGGTTTGTAATGGGATACGATTTATTTGATACTGCTAAATATAAATGTTTCTTATAAATCCAGTGTCTAATTATATCTTTTTGGTTTTAAAAATAAATAATGGAGCTATTCCAACCCACTGGCAGCTACTGTACTGGAGCACATTGGGAATAAACTGCAACTGAGAATGTCAAATTTAGAACAGACTTTTTTTTTCATCTTTCACAGCTGTAAATCTCATGAATATGCATAAATGTGCACGTCACACAAATGCCAGTATGACTCACTCGGCAAGGTTGTGTCACAGAACATACGGGAAATTGTTACAGGCACAATAATAAGGCTCCACCAACTCAATGATAAACAACCGGTAAAAAAAACAAAACAAACATGCTAAACAGAAGAAATGCGTGCATTTTCAAGTGGGGGTTAACAAGGTGACTGACCCAAAACAGATACAGCATGTTTGCAATGACCCCCAGGCGAACGTCTGACTCATCAAGCAGATTTTTGAGGCGCTTAAGTAATTTCACTTCTGCCGCGCATGGCAGCAGAAGATAGCAGCTTCACCTGTGCTGCAGTGATCACTCCAAGGAGAGTCAACCTAATCGTGGCTTAGCTGCGGTAAGCCTCCCTCCACCAGCACTGTGCTTTCGAGATTCCCATCAGCTCTCACACGGAAAAGCTAAAATACTGTGGAGCTCAGCATCGCATGTACAGCGGTGAAAAATAAAAGAAACCCAGAAGACAATCACCTTTGTGGAAGCTTCAGAAATAAATATATTTTTTTTCTATCAAAATTAGGATAGAAAACATCAAGGGTCTGACCAAAGCCGATCATTCTCTTAAGAAATATTACCCTCTTCTGCCAGTGTACCATGCTAACTATCTCCCCTATGTTTAAATTTCCATTGACTTGGTATATATCAGATGTTGCCGAGCAGTCTTAGGTTTAAAGGAACACTGTCTGAGTCTATTTCAAGCAGCACCAAGGGCACTGCATGTGTTTAGATGGTGACCTAGTTAGATAAACTTACGAGTTTCTGGGCCCCCTCTCACTTTAAAACTTATTTACTCTGATTATGCACTTATGTGTAAGAGAGCAAGACGATGTTTCGCCATATGCAGATGCTGAGGTTTGTTTTCCTGCACCAATTCGGCCTTTGCTACACCGATGCAATATGTGCTGGATGAGGGCTGGATCAGGTGCAGAGGGGAGGACTCCATTATGTTTGGCCCACAGTGATTTTCAGAGTGTCGCTCTGAATTGGTTCAAGCTTGTCTGTGCTCAATAGGTCTGTTTTACAGCCCTGTGAACAGTTTCAAAGGTAGACCTCATCTGTCAAGGAGTAACAATCTGCCCCAGCGCTCCTAATTCCTCTTCTCCTCTCACATAGACGACTGAATCCAATACCAGAGTGTAACATATTCTATTCTGTGGCTGCTGTTTGTGGATGCAGCCCAAAATAACGAGTGGATGCATTATTCTTTGAAACCACTGTTGCGTTTTAGTGGGCAATATAAATTTTAACAGGATTGTTGTTTTTTGCACTACAGCAGCACAAACTACGACTATGACTATCTTCCAGTCAAGAGAATGTATCATCACCTTGTCTGTCCCAAGTCTCCACTCATTCGCAAAACTAGTGCAAGAAAAAGATCAGATAAATGGTTTATTTGTCAGCAAAGAAGAAAATAAATTGATTGGTTTTATAATCTAAAATTAGCTTATGCGTGTATGTGTGTGTGTGTGTCTTTTCCAATTACAGACTAAACATTTTATTCACCTTTGAACACATTTTATGTTCAGATTTTATGATACTGTGGCATCAAAGTTTAGGACACAGTGGAAAATAGTATTTTTTTATGCAATGTAGAAATACTCCATCATACGGAACAATTCTGCTTTAATGACTATTACAAACTTCAATCATACTAGGGGTATTGACAAAATGTATTTGTAAGTGTACGTTAAAAACTACCCTCTCCACCGGAAAGATGTGTAAAAATGTGTAAACTGCGTCTTAATGTTGAGGTTGGAGCTCGTTTATCTAAATTAAATACACTCATGTAGTGCAGTCTAGTGGTTCATTGGGGTCAGGGCCCCTCTAAATGGACAGCGTGAAACTGAGAGTTTGCAAATAATTAATGTGGTGGGAAAAGTGTGTGTGGGGGGGCTAAGTCTGGCTACGGAAATACACATTTTATGTTATGTATATTTTTCCCTGTTTAGTGACAGATTAAACTACCTGCTTGGATCTCAAGAGTTTTTGATGACCCAGCTAACATCTCATAAACACCTGTAACCAAGTTATTACAGCTACAAGAACAAAAAGTACTAGATTTTCGATTAAAATGCAATACTCAGTTACCTTCAAAAGCCCAGCATTGTGTAAATATACTTAGTTACTTCTCTCCACTGCATGTACATATACAGGTGCACAGAGTGGTCCTTACTTGTGGTTTGCTCGGCTGTTGGTACCAGACTGACTGTTGCCATTGGCGCTTTAGTTGTGGAGCCGTGAGTGATGTTCGTGACGAGAGTCGCCGTGGGAACACTAGGCAGGCAGCTGACCTTGTTGATACCATCTACACAGGAAAAGGCTTCTGGACATGGATTCGACAGGCAATCATCATAATCATGCTCACAGTTCTTCCCCTGCGTATGCAAAATAAACAGCCTTTAGATGTGTCATGTAACTACACAATGAGATGTTCAATGGGATATAATGTTTACAGCTTGCATGCAAGTAGGGAGAGTGGTATTACATAACAAAAAGACAAGCCTTTTTTGTACTTATCTGCCCTGTGATGACTGACAATTCAAATTCAGATGGTTTTTCTGCAAGATGTTTTTTTCCATCAAGTAATATTTGAGTCGTAAACTGCTTATTTGAAGCAGTAGCAACAAATCGGCAAGAAAAAATAGCATATGTTGTACATGCTCTACAAAAAGGAATACAAATGATCATTAAATTACTAGTAAAAGGATATGACACAATTTTAATGGTGCAGGATAATTATTGCCATGGGAGGACTTGGAAGTTGAGGGTGACATGGGTAAAGGTTAATTAAAAGAGAATATGGAGGGGGAAAAAAAAGGACAAGAGGTAGGGAATAAGGTGGGGAGGCTCACCACAAATCCAGGACGACAGAAACAGGTGTAGCCATAGCCGGGATCATTCTGAATGCATATCCCCTGGTTGCAGGGCTGTGGAAGGCACTCATTAATGTCATCCTCACAGTGAAGGCCTGTCCAACCTGCCAGGAACAAAAGCCCACAGAGCACTGTGGTGAGCCCAGGCTCTCCCACTTCCACCCTCTGAAGTGAATATCAATCAGATTCTCCTACATTGATTTGCTTCTTTTTGGGTTCACACACATACACAGACAAGAAAAGGCTTTCACTTAAGAGTCAGATGCCACATACATTTTAATGAGCCCAGGCAGGATCATCTTTTTATCACATTTTTTTTTTATAACTGTATGACCACAAATTTCTCCCGAGAGAAATGTGGATGACTTCTGAATGGCTTTGAAGCGCAGATGCTGTGTAGACATTATGCTAACCTTTATATTATATTATATGGCCTCTTTCAATCCAATATGGGCGCTCAGGAAGTATTAACATATGGGGAACTGTGCTCCTCAACATCTGAGGCACAGTAAGAAAATGAAGCACAAATAAAAAAAAATCCACCTAGGCTGTGTTTTAGTAAATCTCGTTCATGAGTGGGGGAAGCTTCGTGTAACAGGTCTCTTAATGTCAAAGTAAATGAAAAAACTCACAGGACGTCTGTGTGACTCACCTGACCTGCAGTGGCAAACGTAGCGATTAGTAAGATCTTGGCAAATGGCACCGTTGTGGCAGGGAGCCGAGCAACATTCGTTAACATCCACCTCACAGAAATCCCCCACGAAACCTGGTGGACAGCTAAGGAAACACATCATGTTTTAAGACAGTGAGGCTGTCGGGCTGCGCCGTCACAACTTCTCTCGGTCAGCTGGTTCTTTTCACTTCAGATTGTATGATTACAGACCAAAGCAAATCCCCTTGTGTTTTTCTTTTTCTGGAAACTTTAGAGACACAGCTGTGGAGTCAGTAAAGCAGGAGAGAGAGGGTTTAATTAGAACTGATGAGTACCTCAGTGTCCTGCAGTCCCATTATGTGGGATATAAAAAAGACTCAGAGAGAAACACAATAAATATAAACATTATAGCCTGCTGGTCTTTTGGTAAGCATTATGTCGTATTTAAAATTGCCACTGTTTTTTATTAATTTATCATCTCAAGCCGGATATAAAATCTCTGAAATGATCAGGAAGGCTACAGTTACTATTGTAACTTACCAGTGACAAAAGTAATATTTTACAAAAGTTATATATAGTTTCACAATGACCTAATGTTAAATGGATGGGATGTTACATTATTGGAATTTACTGGCTGCAATAACCAGTTACTTCCATTTTTGGTGTTATTTATTTTTATAGTTGTATAATAATCATGATTTTGTCAGCAACTCGTCTATTCACCGCATAAATATATTAATAAATCCAGAATTGGGGTTCTGGCTTTAAAAGACATTTCGATCCCATCGTAATGAATCTCTGCAAATACCATGTTCTCATTAGATGATGTTGTCAGTGTGCTGCTCTTGAACTAAGAGTTCTGATTGTTTAGTCCCAAGCTGTGCTAAATCAATAAGGCCCCAAATATGTTAATGTCATTACTGCTAATATGTGCAGAGCATGACACAAATCACAACCTGAGAATTACAGACCTCATTTGAAAGGACAATAAAACACAATTGATTCATTCAGTGTTGCATGAAGCCCACAGGTAAACAGTGGAAATAGAGGTTTTCTGTCTGCTGTGAAGTTGGCAATTTGCAGCTCTATCTTTTGGCCAAGAAACTATTGCATGACTAATTCTAAACTTTAGCCAGTTAATTTGTACATTGGCCTGAACAGGCCAAAAAGTGGAAAAAAAAGTATATGATATGTAAGTAAATGAGGCAAACAGACAGTTAATGTAATCATGTAACTAATCGTGAAACAAATTTCATTTTATAGCCAAATCTAATTTAAAGTTAGCACAGTCACCCTATTGCACGGTATTAAAATATATAAATAAAACATTACAAAATAAACCTAGAGAAGGAGGGGTTCATTAAAAAATGCATATCTGATGCATTTCTGTGCATCGTAATATAACATTGTAAAGAGCAGCATTCTATGTGATAGTCTGATGTGCATTAATGTGTGATTCTGAGCATACAGTAGCACAGCTGCATAAGGTTAGACAACTGTAGGCCTAACTAAATCTAAGGCATCCAGGGAGCCACTGTGTCAAACCTGCACAATTTACATACACCCTGTATTCAAAGAGACTACAGACTTCATCACTCAAGGGAGGGTATGTCAACAATTAAAAAGTAATGATTCACCAGCAAAGAACCTGGAGGACTGCTACTGTACAGCTAAGTACCCAGATGTGGGCCATTTCTAGCACCATTGTTGTAAGAGAAGATGTATTATTTAATTAACAATGAGGAAACCTCCTAGTATAGTGACGCGAAGACAAAGATGAAGAAGAAGAGGAGGAAGAAGAAGTAGAAGAAGAATGATCATAATTATGATAATTATCAAACAATATAATAATAAACAGTAGCTAAAATAAAAGGCCCAAGCACATATCCTTGTGGCATGCCATAACTGAACCAACCTTGTGTAAAACAATGTATACTCAGAGAAAGCAGTAGAAGTGACATCAGTATACGTTTACAGGCAGTCTAACAGAAATAGTGTGTTGCGATCAATTGTATTGAAGGCTGCCCTGAGATCCCGGAGCACAGGTATTGAGACAATGCCTATCTACAGCAAGTCATAAATCATTACCAGTTTTGTCAGAGAGGCTTCTGTGGCATGGCCATTTCTGTAGTTGGATTGATGAGGTGCCAAACAGATTATTGGATAAAAAGTGATCCATGAGTTGCTGAGCCACTGATTTATATTTGGTCCCTATTTGCTGATCAAAACAGGTCCTCTTCAGGCTTTTTTTTAAAGAAGTGGCCTAATAAACCATGTGCAACTGTTCATTATTTATAATGATACTGAGGAGAGAAACATGTTTTCTTAAGTGGGAATAAAAAAATATGCACAATACATATACTGTGAAGGGCAAAGAGTCAAAAATAGATTTTGGGTTCAAATGTCACAAAGCAAAGTAAAATTATTGACAAGACCCTGACGGTCTTTAGAAAACTGCACGTGAAACTAATTGCAACAGGGTAAACTGTCTAAGCTGCAAGTCTATCAAAGGTGTTCATTCTCAGTAATCTAGAGTCAGAGCAGCTATGCCCCCTTCTTAATTCCATAGACACTTATAAACTAACACAACTTTGTGGTGATGCCACATTTATGCAAGTCATCTGACTTAGACCAGGTTGGATCAGGTTTCACAATGTGATTCATCATGTCATAAATAAGCAGTGTTTAATAATTAATGAGGCCATTTTAAATGTATCTACATTTTGCATAGTAGCAGGGGCTGAAAAGGGGATGCTTTAATGTAGATGATATTATTCTGATTTCCAATGTGTCAATGTATAATGTCAGTACTGAGTTCTTCCGAGAGCCCTGTGTTCACTGACCTGGCATGTGAAGGAATCCAGAGGTTAACAGGCCTGTCGGGACGATTTAATTGTCCAACGCATGATGATACAGTGAAACACCGAGATAAACTAGTATCTGTCTAAGCTCCATGTTGTTCCGATCAACTCATATTACTGCGACACATTTCAGGGACAATATTTTGCTGTCGTGACAAATCAAGATATATATATATATATATATAAAATTTCAGAATGTGGACCTACTCACTTGCATGTGAAGTTTGATCCTTCACCGTCAATGCAGGTGGCGCCGTTGAAACACAGTGAGGCATTAGAAGCGGCCTCCTTGCAAACGTCTATATCATTCTCACAGGTTTTCCCAGTGTAACCATCCTGACAGAAACATGCGTATTTATCAGTGAGGTCCACACATGAGCCGCCATTCAAACATGGAGTGGCAGCACAGTCCTGGAATTGAACAGACATCAATCACTCAGTGAGAAACTGCACCAACAATACGAGATATTTTGACAGATACAGACACAAAAAAGACAAAAAAAAAAAAACCCATTGCTGCTTTAGAATACATGGATAAAGGAGATAATCTGATTATTCATTTGGCTAAACGTTTACAGAGACCATTTAAGCAACCCAGTGTTTTATCTCTAGGGTCCAGCACAAGCTGGGATTTAAATCAATCAGACATTAGACAATACACTTTCTTTTAATCAGGTGTTTGTGCAATGCCTACATGATCCTGGTAGATCAAATGACCTATCTTGTAGAAAAAAAAATCAATGGTGTTAGTGATACCAAAGGCCACGCAACGATTACAAAATTCCTCTGACATTCCCCTTGAACACGCGGCAGGTATGCAATCCAGGCTTTACTCACGTCGATGTTCGTTTCACATCTGGTGCCAGTCCAGCCAGATTCACACAGACAGGTGTATGAATCGATTCCATCCTTACAGCTGAGAAGGCCACAACAAATGGGTCAGTACTGATTCATCAGCATTACCGACGGCAGCTATACAAATGGAACCCGGACACATTCATACATTCATGCAGGTCTTTTACTGTATATTTTATGCAGATGTTGGAGACAAATACAATCTTTTGAATGAATAAGTGTTTCCTCCCTTCAAAGGGTTTAATGACTGTAATTTCGAGACCACTGAGACGACCTGTAAGTGCACCACATTATCACATGTGAAATGCAGTATGTCTCCATTCGCTGGAGCACTGGCAGGGAGTATAATTTAACTTAATTCCATGCCATTTTTGCACAATTTGTCGTGGTTCTGTTTTAAATGACGGAGAGACAAATCTGTACCTTCCATGAAGACAAGGTGCGGACGTGCATTCATCAACGTCGGTCTCACAGTTGAGCCCAGTGAAGCCGTCAGGGCACAAGCAGTGGTATCGATTGGGCACATCAATGCATCTCCCACTATTCTGGCACGGGTTTGAAACACACTCATCGATGTTAACTTCACACCGGGGTCCTGGAAAGCACAGAGTATTTAAGTGAGACATTACACGTTAGACAATGGTGTTTGAATTTTAGTAGCTGTTTTCAAAACAAACACAAAGTCTTACAATTGGATGGATAGAGATTTTGGGGAGGTAAAGAATATAAACTCCTGTGTTGGACAGTTCCATTGGACTTCTTTGTTTCTATGTTAATTGTATGTAATGATAATTTGCAAACACTGTATATTTTACGTGAGCTATAGGATGCTTCCAATATCACAGTGCTTACTGCTTTACTGTTTAATGTCCTTACTTTTATTGTTGTCTAGTATCTGCAACCTGCATCATTATTATGTTGACTCTAAAGCAGGAAAACTGCTTGTGTAGAGGAATTTTAGCCCAAAAATGATAAACAGGGTGTTCTTTGTTATTTTTATTATTTTAAACCAATGAACATGAGTGAAGTCTTATATTGCACTAACAGCAGTATATATAATTTGGTGTTAATAGACTGTATCACACAAACCCAGCAGTGCGATCCTATAAGAGCCAAATACTGTCTCCCCGCAGCTGTGAACATTCTGTCCAAATAAAGCTGCCTCACCAGCATCGCTCTGGTCTCTATAGTAAACTTTGATATAAAGTGATCAGACACTGGCAGGGATGGTAAACATGAGGGTACTGTGTGCAATAAACTGATTAAAGTTTCATAAAAGGATTTTTTGCGGATCCTGCAGCTTGATTTTTTTTTTTTACCTCAAGTCACTTCTTGCTCACAGATTTTCGTCCGTTAATTATCACAAATTCTTCTCATGAAAATCATTTTTATCCCACTAAAACATTTAACCAAGTTTATAACTTCCCTATAAACCAGACAGCTATTATGATGAGAACAAGAATAATGTCTGTGAACACAAGCAGTTTGTAATATGCAGTACACCTATGAATAATAAACAAGAAATACACACAGATCTTGAAAGACAGAAAATGTTCAGAAAATATTTCAGACCTCAAATTAAAGACAAGCTATTAATATCAGTATTGCAAAAATCTGCAGCCGCAATTCTTTTCACTAACTGTAGTGTTTATCATGGTTACCTTAAATAATCCACAGAAAAATCAGCTTTCATATGACTCACAGTGTTTCCTATTACAAAACAGGGAAATGTCCACAGTGACGCATGTTTTTTTAAAAATACATGTTTAACATGTATCACTACTCTGCACTTCACTTCTGTTATGCCGGGATTGCAGAGAAATACAGTATCGATGTGTCGATGTGTGAAAGTTAATGTGAAATATATCCTTTTCCGAAATTTTGACGAGTCGCTTCTTACAACCACTTCAAATTTATTTCATACATTTTATTCACGGCCATAAAAAAAAAACGCACTCAAGACAGAAAAACCTTGTCCACTGAACATGCTTAGAAATAGCTGGCCCCTATAATGTTCCTGAAGGACTCAGTGAAGTGCAGCATTAACTCAGGGAAAAGTGTGTCATGTACCGTGTGAGCTGCACATCCTTACAGCTGTGACGACACATTACCAGGTTTACGAAGGCACAGTCCTCCATACAATCTGTGCTGCACCGAATGTGCTGATTCCAATGAAACACATGAAATATCCTCTAAAGGACTTCATGTATATGACTCCACTCTCCACTGGACGCACTAAGGATAAGACTGAAGATTCACTAAAGTCTGGTTTGTGCAGAGGGTTGATGCTTTTTATTTATTAATGCAGACCTCACAAAAATAGCTATGAGATCAGAAGAAATGATGGCGAGGGGAAAGTGTACACTGTAAAGAAAACACAAACTGCCAAAATAAGACTTCCTCCAGCCAACAAATTTAAGTATGACCCACGATCCTTAATCATATACTGAGCTTTTTATCTGCGGGCTGAGACAGATGTAAGACAAATGTGACAATGGGAGCAAGAATTTATTTATTGTCTCCCTTGTTTTATTATGAAAGAGACAGCAGAAATGTCCTTGCGTCCACAAAATCTACGATGCTCTCTCGTTCTTTTTATGTCCCGGACTGATAAGTTGTTTTGTTTAGTTAAAAGGAAAAGCTGGGCGGCAGCTGAAAAACTACAAAGGTGGTAAAACCGCACTTGAAACCAAAAAAAAAAAAAAAAAATTCAAAATTCAAGGGTTGCAAAAGAGAAAGTGCATGAATAAGATGGTACAGGAGTGTGATAAGGTAAATTAAATATTTTTTTTATTTTTTGCCATTTAAAACACATTTTAACGAAAGGTTTATATTTTGCTTTATGCTCATGCTCACATTTTAAGACACACACATAACTTAATGTGTTTATTTAGGTCAGAATATATTAGCTTCAGTTCAGGGCTGGTACATGGCATTGAATCTGAGAGGACTTAAATGTAAATGAGATAAAAATGTACGTATTGAAGATTTAATGCAGAATGGTCAATGAGGGTCTCGATTAGTAAAAAAAAAAAACAACAAACATCTGAAGTAATATACTTGCTGGTTCAAAATATGCATGTTCATGTTTTACATAAGTATTTTTTTAAAAACTCTGGCCCAAGAGAGCTGTTTCATGTTTAGACATTTTTATTAAAGATAAAAAAAAATGTATAAATAGAGTATATTATTAAATGTTAGCACGGGAGGTTCATTTTATTCTGTTTTCCAAAAAACCACAACACAAGGTGGGTGCAGCAACAGATCTCTGCAGAGACTCAGTGGCAAATAATGTTGACATTTTATTTGTCAAGTCCACGCAGCAAACGCCTAAATTTACTGAAGCATCGCCATCAAAACAACACTGTGGGGGCCACGCGACATCATTGTCGTACAATGTGCTGACGGAGGAGGCTTGCAACAATGTGCTGATTGCACTGTACTATCACTCAAGGGAACATGCTCCTTAATGATGGGTGAAGAAAAGAAAACAGAAGATGACGAATAGTGCGCTTAAACTGTGATTTATATAAACCAGGATGACACATTAATCATGTCACTTTAATGACTTCTGACCCCACTACAGAGCATGGTGCCTATGAGCAGTTTAATAATACAGAGCCTTTTTAACCAAACGTCCTAAATAACGATAAGACAGCTGAGATCTCAGCAGCTGTCCCAGTCTGTCTCGCAGTATGTAAAGTATAACAGGTGATAAAGTTGGAGCCAGTTTTAGTGATGAATGTTGAGGCATGAACTGCCAAAAGAGAAATAAGAGAAGTAAATAAATTTAAAAAAAAACTTTTCTAATTTTACACTTAAAAAATGAGTTTGCAGAGTCGCTTTGGAAGTTACAAAAAAAATGATAAATGATGTTCGAAGTGTCAGCAATGCGGATTCAATTTTCTGGCTTTTTTCTGCAATTAGTTCTTAAAGCAAAAACATGTACCTCATAAAAAAAAACCCTTAAAGCTTAGATATGAGTTTTGAAAAGACAGCATAAGAAGAGGAGTCTCCAGAAAACCTTTGAGCATGGGCTGCTATAAGAAGACTGGCTCAAACACCAAGATTTCATTTTCACATGATTTACAGGCGCACTGACTTGACTCACTAAACAAAAAGAGACCAAGAAATGCAATATGGATGGTGATGCGGGTGGAAATGAGCTGTCATCATAGTTTAATCACATCCTTTAAAGTGTGTAGATAAAGCATAGGGCTGATTTATTGGTAGGCAGCTTCAACTGTAACAGTCACAATGAATACTGGCATTAGATGTGCAAAAAAAAAAAAAAAAAAGACACCCCACCCTTTGCCTTTCCTAATGGCAGAAGCAACGTCTGTGATAATACCATCAGATGACACAACAAGCAACACAATTTCTGTAACAGAGGAAAATACACGACACGCCATCAAGGCAGAATACGATTTCAATCCATTTCAATCAGGCTGCACAGGCCTGATATGATGAATCACTATGAGATAGCAAATTTACTATATGGCTGGAAAAGATGCACACGGCCAGTGCAGCTTCCACAAATCAGTTTGTGTTGTTGTGAAAAGTTGCTGTTACATGAGTTACCAGAGCAAATATTTTCTATGAGTTCTACTTGGTTTGAGCCGATCCAGACTGTATCCTCTGGCCACTTGCTCTCTTGGGGAACCCTGTTTCCTCAGATGAGCTTAGTGCAACAGAAAAAGTAATGACTTGTACTATGCTGTGCGTAGGCCTAATAATAAAAGCTGCTTCTGTGGGAATTGGGCCACGCGTGTCAGGTTCTGCTCTCCAGAGAAGCAATACCTCAGAGATTTCCTCCCTCTCTCAACTGGGGAAGGATAAATTGATGATATAGTGTGGAAGACAAATGAAATTAATCTTCCCAGTACCTGACAGGAATTGGCTTTAGATAGCGTGCCTCCACACGCGCGCGCGCACACGGACGTGCACACTGCACACACACACCACATGAGACAAATGGACTGAAGTAAAACAACAATGGCATTGTGAAACGAAAGACTAAAGGAGATTGGTGAAATGAAATGAAATAAAGGCAACCGACAGACACAGAGAAGTTTTCATCAGATAAAACGGGTGACGTTAAACTTATCTCTTGTTAGGTTTTACTCAAAAGCCACAACTGTATCTCGCAGAAGCAGACTGCGGGCTAATTAAAAGCAAGCATTTTTTAATTTTATTTTTTTTTACACTAAGCCAGATCTGTGTCAGAGTTGCCTCAGTAGCATGCGGCCGCAGCCGTCATGATAAGCTTTTAAGACTCTCATATTGATCCTCATGTCACCTAAGGGCATAAGAGCTACCTGAGTATCCAGGACGACAGACACACTTGAAGCCGCCGGGTGTGTTGATACAGATGCCCTCCTGCAGGCAAGGTGAAACTTCACACTCATTCACATCCAGGTCACAGCGCGGTCCAAAATAACCAGGAGGGCAAAGGCAGCGAAACCTGAGACAGATGTGATTACATTTGATCATTGGGAAATAAATCAAGTTTGTCCAAGGGTAATTAAAGCATATGTTCCTACTTTACATCTATAAGTACTCTTGTTGGAATAAATGTGCCTCTGTGTGTGTGTGTGTGTGTGTGTGTGTGTGTGTGTGTGTGTGTGTGACGGAGACTTTTCCCCCCTCTCGAAATCTTCATACAAGAAAATAACAATATGACAGCAATTAACTTTTCCCAGTTCGTACCTTCATTTGAATTATGTTGGATGACTAATTACTTAAGGGAAGAGTCTAATCTGAGCGTTCTATTCAATTCAGACCCCTGCTTGCAGCTGTCAGTGGGTTTAATATCCCCGGACACACACCTCAGGTGTTAGATGTGAGGAGTTTATTCTATTTGTAGGTGAGATAATTAAAAAAACAAGTAATTAGACACCACTGTGTAAAGAAAAGCGCATAAACATATTTCCACAGTGAAGCAGTTATCTCATATTAAGTTCCAGCGAGATCACAAACGTCATTGTGATGTATTGTTATTGTGATGCGGTGCTGCTGGAATGTGGCGCTGCCTCATTATAGACTCTTTAAAGACGGAACAGATCTGTCACAGCGTTTACCACCTCCTGTCTAGAAGTCTGGCACAGCACACCTGATTACAGTCATGTTGGTCAAAAGCAGTTACTTTCATTTAATATGCAAAAGCATGTACAGTATATAAAGAGGTGGGAACAACCTAATGCAAAAAAAAATAAATAAATAAAAATAAGACACAGCATGGGCTCTTGGAGTATACTCCAGCCTGATTCATCAGCACAGCACAGATGGAGTTGCTCGGCTTGTTGGGTCAGGGAGACGGAGACGGCGGCGGGTACAGTGCTCGTGGTGGGCAGCAAGGTTAAAGCACACCTGATGTGAACTCCCTGGACTGTGCAATCAGAGGAGCGCTCTGAGCGGGGCCAGGTCACATGGGAGCCAAATCATGACGGGAGACAAACTGGAGACAAAACATTTAGGACTCAAATTGGCCCTGGGACTTCTCTACCCATCTGTCCGACTAAGCCTGGAAGCCCCAGGGCTCCCATTAAGCACAGCAGAGAGAGGCACCAGTGGAGTAAAGCCCAATCTGGATACATGATGTGTTCCTGCTTGGTTCACTCTCTGTCTTTCGAATAGCAGCTTATCTGTGTCAAGGATGAAGACGGGCTTGTTATATAAACTGGAGCACTGTGAAGGGGAACGTTTGGAGAAAGGCTGGGTTCATTTAGAACAAACTCAGGACTTTAGTTCTGCCCTGCCTTGATTATAAATTCATACAAAACACACTGTCCACGCTGCAAAGCCGCAGCAGCGTATACTTACTCGTTCACAAGGTCCTGACAAATGCCAGCGTTGTGGCAGGGGCTGGAGGTGCATTCATTGATGTCTTCTTCACAGCGAAGGCCAGAAAATCCCATCTTACAGTCACAGCTGGAACAGAAAAATCATTAATATTGATGTTTTTTGTCTCAGATGGAAAACGGGAGATCTTTTCCGTTTCTATCTATCCTATTGATTGAGTGGACTCAATCAATAGGAATTTAATGATATTAATTGCACATCATATTCGGGCAAATTGCAGATAGACTGCCGCAACATATTTTACACATACATACACACACATCTTTTAACTCTTTAACTACACCCAGAGGCCGCCATTACAAAAATGAACACTGATTTATTTTTTTTCCCAAAAAGAATTTGATTGAATTTAAATCGGAAATGTTGCACTTCTATTGAATACAAACACCACTGGCTCATGTTGAACTATGGCTATTAAAATCACTGTAAACGACCCCACTCCTTACCTGTAACCGTTGACCTGGTCCACGCAGTCGCCCTGGTTTTGGCATGGATTGGAGCTACACTCATTGGTGTCAATTTCACACCAACTTCCTTCAAATCCTAAAAGATAGATGAGATGGTCATGGATCAGCAAGCCCCACTTCACCCTGAAAACGTCCGGGCCGATGATAACAAAGGCCCCAGTGAATGCCATTTTAATGGAACTAGTAGCCCCTGTAGCATATCTCATCTTCCAGCTCTCGGCACTCACTGTTTCCCCTTTGAGAGTGTGTAAGTCTAATAATACTTTAGTGCCACAGACAGATTGGTCTGAGGGTTAGTGGTTTGGGCTTTGGGAGGTGTGTGTCTGCGAGCGCGACCGTGCATATGTGTGTCTGTGTGTGTGTGTGTGTGTGTGAGAGAGAGAGAGAAAGTGAGCGAGTAGGGGGACATCTTGTTAAGTTAGGGTAAGAGGGAGAGGCTAAGCCCAAGAGCTCTTTTGCTCCTGTTCATTAGGGGGTTGAGGGGCAGGATGGCTAAGCAGATCAGCATGGATGTTTTGTTGTACTTGTGAAGACAGCCTGGGAGCCTCTAATGTTCTGCCTGGTGGAGGTTTTCCCTCTGGTGCTCGGTCTGCTCCATGTGATGGCTTTCAGACGAACAAATCACACTGCATGCCATAGTTTAATGAAACAAAATGAATCAAAGAATGCAATAAAAAAAACAAATCTAGCGCAGATGCTTCAGTTAATGGAGGTCAAAAAAATCAAAAAAAAAAAAAAACTGTATCACTTTTCAAATGTTATCATGAAATTGCTTGAAAAACACAAACGCTCTTGCAGAAAAATATTTCATATGAAAAACTGTTATCTCACTTTACAGTCAATAGGCAGTGTATAACATTTCCAGACACAATTATGTAAGATCAAATAACATCATCATGTCTTATTTGAAGATGCCGAACGTCTAGAAAAAAAAAAAAATGAGTGGTTATTAAGCCATTGTGGGGACGACTGATTATCAGCGTTTTGTAACTGTAATGTCTGCAGTGGTGTAAGCGTTAATACAAACATACTATTTCCTGAGTGGTGCTATCAAACTCCTTTAAAACTCACACTCCCAAAGACAACTGCTGCGCCGTCCCCACAGAGCACCATCTGCTACTCATAATTAAAAGCCATATAAGTGTATAACAAAGGGTTAATAAAACAAGCTTATAATGAGTGTTAGTGCGGCTACTGTTTCCTTGTCTCATTATGCAGCTCCCGCTGCTCTAAGTTAGAGTTTTATAACTCTCGTAATTAGTAATTCAGAGCTGAAAAAGCAACTTAAGAAGCATAAACAATGGTGAGGTCTGTTAAAAAAGAAGCATCTAGTTCAATTATCACCAGTTGAAAAGTTACGTTACGTTACGTTACGTTACGTTACGTTACGTTACGTTACGTTACGTTACGTTACGTTACGTTACGTTACGCTACATTATTTGTGGTTTGCTCTCTGGCCACATGCAGAAAAAGGCCTGCAGCTCGAGTGAAAACTGGAACACTATGGTATGTGATTAGCTCTGTTTGCTGACGTTATTATTCTGTGTTGCTAGGCTATTGTTTTTTTAAGAATTGGATGGAGCCTCAGAGAAACTTTCAATGTGCGTTCTTAAACAGCTGAATAACACAAACTGTATATCATTATGTTTAAAGTGAAGAGAGACAAATTTTCAATGAAACTAGACTGATGCTAGAAAAAATAAAAAAAAACGAAACAAAACGAACCAGCGAGACAGTGACACTGATGCAGCTCCGTGCACCCTGGGATGTAAGAATGAAAGGGAATCCACGAGACCACAGAGCATCTGGTGAATTATGGGACAGCACAGGTTTCGCAAGCTGCTCTGTCAGTCAAAGCAATGGTGGAGCACCTCAGGGACTATTTCGAATGTTGCTGCAATGTAATGCATCTTCTGCCACTAAGCAGTGACTGGAGGCTTCTCTTTGACAGAGTACAGAGAGGGATACCCACGGCACATGCTCACATAGTCATTCCATCATCTGGCTGGCGCCTCAGCGCGTGATCACTGCTCCTGCCGGTGAAAGTCTCAGGGGAGAAGAAATTGTGGGTCATCCCTAGTGGAATGTGGACTAACTTTGATGGACATTTCAATTGCAATATGAGTGATGTCGTCATTTGAACTGTGTGAATTTGGTTTGATCCGTGACATGCGCAAATACAGTCTTACAGTTATCAAAGCAGCTGTACGTCTAATGTTAACAATTTCTCAGGAAGGGGGGCACCCATGAAGAAATTCCCCGCCATCACAGTGTTTGTAGTATAATCTGTGTGCTGTCATACATTACATTAAAATATTGGTCAATCTGGAACCTGAAAGCATCGTCATCGTTCCAGGTTTTCTGCAAGATGAGCTGCATTGATTTGTGGTTTCAAGTTTGATCTCAAAGTGCGGAGCGTCTATTCAGCCAATCAATGTAATGTTTTAATAGAGTGAACAAACGCAGCATCCCTGCAGGGATGATCAGAACCGGACCATGGAGCGTTCAAAGCTAAATAATGTCTAGTATTGATCTTAGTGATGACGACATCATTGCCCTTGATGGTTTTCTAGATAAAGTGAAACAACTTGAGCGTCAGCATTTAGTGAGCGCAAACCAAATTCTTAAGAGAATAACCTTACTGTGACTCTAAAGCTTTTCATTTTCAGCTCATCATAAGCTTTCACCTTGTGTTTACCACATTGTAAATCAGTCAGTCTGGCTCTCAAAAAATGTTTGAAAACATGTGTAATGCATTTCTTCAAAGTCTATAGCCACTGAAACATGAACACAAAAAGTCCAAAGCAATTTCATCACTCATCTGTATGAGCTCTGTTTATCTTTACAGTACTGTATATCTTCAACATGATTCGTTGATGGGCCAACGCTGTGGCAGCAAAACAAAAGCGAAATGATTGTGTGTGGTCACACTGATCCATCACTGCAGTGAAGCTGATGGGAGTGCTGCTGTACGCCCTCGTTTGTTTTACAAACTCCGTTACATAATTGACCTCGTGTCTATTCCAAACCCAGCAAAGTGCAAGATTCTCCGTGATAGATCACGTCGTGTAGCTCTCCATTCCAAAAACAAATCCGCTGAGGCCTCAGGCAGATACATTTACAGCTGTGCAATGAATATTCAAATCTGGGCAATTAGAAACAAACGCTTATGTGGCCTTTAGATGTTCTGACCAAAAACTGGGTTACCTGAGAAGAAAACGTAAACACTTTAAAACAATTTACCCCACTGTTACACACCTGGACCACCTCCTCAGCAACGCTAATGACAGAGGAAAATGATTAAACCGTTTCCCAAAACTGTATTTCGTGTACAGCTGTGTACAGTACAGTGCCTATTTTTACACATTATGGACAAATGAACTACTAACCTCTTTCACACAGTAGTGTGCAAGCACTTAGCAGTACATAACTAACACTCAGAGAATAGCAATGGACTTGTTCTCTCCTTAAACTTTATCCACTGTAACACATTTCAAAACAAATACAGGGGGTCCTCGAGTTACGTCTGTGATCGGTTCCTGAGAATGTGTCGTAACCGAATTTCGACGTAAGTCGGACCATACATTCATTGTGCCATTGTACATACATTGTGCCACCAGATGTCGCTATAACACCACGCTAAAATCAGAGTTTATTATGGTGAATTGCCTTTTGTCCCTCTTGTCCCTCTTGACACACCGTAGGGGTTGAGATCACGAGTGTAATGAGCATTTCCTTTAGATTTCTGATATCAACCGTGTCGACCCTGTGTTGCGAATAAACCTACGGTATTGCCACGATCCCGAACGCATCTGTGTCCGTGTGCATCTCCTTACCGGCTGCCGCTGCCGCCTCCCCTCCTCCCCTCCTCCCCCCGCCGGCTGGCCATTTCACATAAGTAAACACAGCTGTGGAGGTGCTGCAGAAAAAAAAAGCCGGCAGGCGCGCTGAGAGACTGAGAGAGCCGGCACCAACTAGTTCCCGTGTGAAGTCTGTACATATTTACGGGGCAAACCGCTTAAGCCGAAACAAGGAAGTTCACGAGAGATGTGTCGTAACCACGAAAACGACGTAATTCGCGACCGACGTAACTCGAGGTCCCCCTGTATATGCGTTGACGTAAAAACTGCATGGGACAAAAAAAAAGTGCATTGAACATGTCCCCTGTGCCCCTCGCACAAAATTATGTCTCTGGGTTATCTACTTATTACATAGTATATAATATCAAATATCTGCTACAGGTTCAGATGGGTCAGATAAGAGGAAATTGATTATCTCTATTATACCATCACACATTATACCCATGTCAATGAGTGCACTGGTTTGGAAGTCAAACCAGACTGTGATGTGAACATTACGGATCCAATAAATATGATTTGCTGAAATAACTGCAATAAACAAAAGGACAAAAGGACGTTGAATACTGATGATAACACTGGGAATACACATTCAGTCTGAAGGCCTCCTCTTGCTTTGGGTTGCAGGTAAATTACGTTTGAGTCAGGAATTTATCACTCCCACAAAACACAAGGTGTTTTTCAGCAGCTGGCAGAGCGAACCGATACTAAAATAATCAACTCAGATTAAGGCTGCAACATTAACCAGTGAAAATAAGCACTGATCACGCTTAAAGACGCAGCCACCATGAAATGTGTGGGACACACTGATGCCACTTTTCAAACTTTCAGCCTTTTCCCCTTACTGTGCATAACTACACATCCTCCATGCCCTGCACTGCCAACCTGTCATAATCTACTCTGACTGGATACAAATACACATGCACTCTGCTAGATTGTCTCTGGCTGCTGAACTGCTTTTACAGTAGTGGGTTCCATGAGATGCAGTGAGTGCTTTGGTGACTGTTTTTCACTCAGCCTACACACAAGCCTTCAGCTATTTGATTGTTGGAGATTGCCACAGCATAAGCCGGCAGCTTTGTCAACAGCAGATACCAAATCCGTGATGGAAAAAAAAAAGACTGAGATTTTAGTTGCGTGTGTGCGTGTGCATGTGTGTGTGTGTGTGTGTGTGTGTGTGTGTGTGTACCCCCTGACTACAGTGTCTATAACATCTGAAAACCATTAATTCTGTCAATCTCATAATTGGATATCTTTTAGGTATCTTCACCTGCTGTGATGTGTTCAGCGGCTAAACACCCAAACGTTAGTAGAGGCTGCTAATAATTTGAGATTTTTTTATGAAGGGATAAGGGATATGAAGGGTTTTGACAGTCTGTTTTGGTCTCAAAGCTAAAGCGAGGAAAAAGAACAACCTTTCGACTTCAACAATGCAATACCACCATCGAGCTGAGATCTCGACACAGGTAAGGGCCTCACACAATTTTCATACTTCTTTGCCTCTGTGGGCCTCACTTGCACAGTATTAGTCTGGATAACAGGGGCCATATCTTACACCCAGAGCAAAGCAGCTCATAGCAGCGTCTTTGCTTATTTCAGACTAATGCAGTTGTCTTATCTCCATCCTGCACCCATGTTGGTCACAAAGCAAACGCACTTGCATCCTTTTGCTGGTGCACTGTAATCTTAAAGTAGCAGAAGCAGCTGTACTTTTCATTAACAAAAAACGGGTCTCAATTAGGTAGCACAGTACTTTGCTATTTTTAGGGCACAATGATCAAGATCTTAATACGCAGGCATGGTGGCATGTGCAAAACGCATGCAAACTCCTCTTGTTGCAAACAGATGGCCTGTTTGCATGCTTTGGCCTTCCACATTAGCAAATCTGTTACAATTGCAGGGGAAAGCATTCTTTTTTAACTACCTGGAAAATTTGCCTGTACAATAGCAATCTGCCGCGGTGCCGAGGTACACCTGGGTTTTAAAGAAAAATGGGAGATGACATGCAAGTACAATCTGCTAGTGCTACCTTTGAAACCAAGAACTTTATTAATCCAGCGGGAAATGGTTTAAGTTGGATTTGAACATGCCCTAAATGCACATGTTCAGTGTACTTTAGTCCATGCACTTAGATCATAGATAAATTCTTAAGTTTAAGTTGACTTAGAATTTATCATCTTATTCCAGACTAAAAATATTACTTTCTAATAATCACAAATCAGGACGTTTTTGTATGTTACCAATGATCAGGGTGTTTTATTTTCACTCCAGAACATGTTGTGAATGAAGGTGAATGAAACAAGGTCCTGGTTCAGAGTAACTCAAGTAAGATGAAAGCACATAATTAATTTCCATTGGTGTTCAAAAGTGAGCATGAAAAAGATGACTGAGTGAGACTGCAGAGTTGCTAGTTTCAAATAGTAGCAATGCCCCAATATAGAAGATTGTTAATAACAGTGGCAACAGCTCAGTGAGATGCAGAATTTGTCAGTCTGACAGCATACGAGAAGAAGCTGTTCCACAGCCTGGTGGTTCTGGCCTTGATGTTGTAAAGCCTCCTGCCCAAAGGGAGGGGCCAAACAGACCAGTAGCAGGTTGAGTGGGGTCCCTCATGATGCAAAAGACTGCTTTTCTGCACCCGCTGTCGGAAACTGACTGTTAGTGGTTATGATGTTAGCAGTGATGCTCTTTGTGCAGTCTCCACTACTCTTTGCTGTGTCTGTCTATCTGCAGCTGCGCAGCTGGTGTATGACTCGGTGCAAGAAGGTGGTTATCAGAAATGTGCACTCTCATGTGGAGGGCAGTGGCAGAGGGGCAGGTCTGACAGTGGTGGTTCTTTTTTATATTTCTTCAGATTTTCAACTCTTCAGCCCATCACGACCACATCATCTGCAAACTTCACAACAGGTTTCAGAAGCTTGGCTGAGTGGAAGGCAGCAGTGTGTACAGAGGGTGCAGCCTGGTGGGAAACCGACATTGAGAACAATGGAGGAAGATAAGATGCTGTGTTTTGTATTTTAATCGATTAACACTATTGGATACGTCAATATTTCGTCCATTTATTTCTACTTAAAAGGTTTCTTCCCTCTTTTCGGCTTTTGCTCCACCACTTGTATGTCACAACTAGTCCAGGAACACGGTTCTACAGAATAAGACCTGCCAAGAACATCAGATGTTTATCTGGAGTCAAGAATGAACTGATTTGATCTTAGGGGTTAAAGGTCAAAGACTCATCCATCCAATTCTTGTGAGCATAATGTATATTTAGAATGCTTGGAGTGATTTTCATTACAATGTGCACAAACATCCACTGGGATGTGGAGCCACAGTGATGAAGTGATTAGACCTTGTAGGTCCAAGGTCAGAGGTCAAGTTACCGTGACCTCACGCAACTCATGGCATCAGAAGTAATATGCTTATTTATTACAAAATAAACATATACTAGAATATTTATTTTTATAAATATACGTCTGGACAGACAACAGCTTGGATGGTTAGTTGGGCTAAATCCTTAAACATTATTTATGTGTCTAAGGCCTAACGAACTGTACCGTTATTAATGCCGGGAATATAATTTGATGCCTTCACAGTTCACAGGTCATGGGCCATTATTCTGTGAAAGATTACTATGGAGACAAATTTTGATGAAGCAATGAAAAAAAAAAAATACAATTTCGGTTAAAGGCACTGTTATTTTAAGTCTGTCAAATTGTCAGCTGTATGCCACTGCTTCTGCTTTAACCAGGTCGATTCTTTCTTTCTCACTTTACTACTACTACTACTACTACTACTACTACTACTACTACTACTACTGATAATAATGTGTTGTGAGGATGGGCTTTTGCAGCACATTTCTGGAAACGCCACCTCAACACATTTTTTCCAATATCATATTAGGTATGTGTCAGTTCTCTTGTTGGCATAGTTTCACAGAAGCTCATTAACCAACTGTTTGGTAGTACACAATCTCAATCTCACGGAAGGTGAAGACTAGTGTCGCATGCCATGCAAATAAAGGGGTTTGTCCTCCATCTGGCCAGGAACACCTCTGGGGATATTCTGAGCCATGGAGACCAAATGGTTTTTACATGTGAAGGGACTACACAATGCTTCTGAATTCATTCACGATTCACTGCAAGAATCATATGTCTCTACACGCAATAGACTAGAGGCCTGTTTGTCATCCCCCTGTGTAATAACTCACAAATTCATACTGATTGTTAGGACAATTCATTTTGATTACTTTAATTACATAACTGTAACACTACAGTTGACTGAACAATGCACCTTGTCATTATTATTATATTTCTCTGAGAATAAATATGGCATTCACACAAACTGCTTTAGACTGAACCCAGGAGTCACAGATCACATGTCGATGTTTAGTCCTGCAAAAAAAAGGCAAACGTTGCTCTTGAACTTTCATTTTCAATGGCCAGTTGGAGTGAAAAGCAAAAGGCAGGATGGAAACTAACAGTTGTATTGAATATTTTGCTTTTTTTTCCCACTTTGCTGCCTTGTGAGACTAGTAGAAGAAATTACACTTATTACCAACCCTGTTTTTCCACAACATAAAATGGGGAAATGAGATACGAATTACAACAATGTAAAACTGCAGTGCGACAAAAACAGAGTCAAACTCAAACTGTGCAGCAAAGTGAACACAGACACCCACGCGTACAGACTGTGCACAAAGCTCGCAATCAGCTGCAACTCTGCCGTAATCTGTGTGGAGTGATGCTACGCATGTTTGTTTCATTGGTTGTGGTTGTTGGCCAGTAACCCTCACCCCGACCTCTAGCCTAGCTCTTCCATTTTCAGGTTGCTCTTCTATCAGGTTTGGCACTCCCTGCTGTGGCCGCTCATTAAGAGGAAAGTGGAACATCTGCGCTGGTCAGGCAAGATGACTAGGCCTCCTGGCCAGAGCCACAGTGGAGAGTCACTGCTAGGAAGAACAAAAACATCCTTCAGGAACCATCTATAATCAAAAGAGTATAACTGCATTCCTTATTTTTTCTTTCTTTGAAAACGATTCCTTCAGCGGGCTCTGGTTTCATTCTGGCCTCCAGGTTCTCACAGTATACCTTTGTAGACGAAACTCATTTCCATTGTGTCTGTGTTTTACAAAGCGCTTTATTGCTACTCCCGGTGGGCAAGCCCCAAACGGCTGCCTTTTAGTTCCTGTTGAATTGTTGAACACTAAAGTTGCCATATCAACCATTTTGGTGACACTGATATACTCTTGTGAAGTGTCTTGGGAAACCTGTGACTATAAACTTATCTTTATAACACAGATCAGTGTCGAGAAATATGATCATTAAGTGGCGCTCATCATGAGCCTGGCTGTAAAGTTCAGACAGTGACCATCCACTTATAAAGATATGACCAGTGTCCGCTGTCCCCTGAAGGATAAACATAGAGTAGTCATAGTAAGGCTGTATTTCCTGTTTGTGTAGCCTCCTTGGTAACATCTTTTGAAACGTAAACAACAGAGCCCAACAAACACTACACTATATTTATAAATGATCAAGCCAAGTAAGAAAGATAAACATCCAACAACATGGACTTGCTCAAACCAATTTTTACACCTCAACATTTAACACACATATATTATTATTTTTTATAAGGATATAAAAGAATCAATTATAAAAGATACAGCGAGTGAGACTATAAAATATAAACATTACAATATCAGTAGTATATGTGACAATTGGCCATAACTACTCAACTTTGCTGAGCATTTTGGTGATGGACACCCTCAGAATGTATAAAAGGAAGGTCAAGTGTATAAAAGGAAGGTCAAGTGTATAAAAGGAAGGTCACGAAAACTGCAGACCACAGATGCCACATATGATAAAACCTGAGATGCCGGCATCACAAAATCATATCCAACAGCCTATGTCTACATTCTGAGTGAAAGGCCACAGAGCTGAAATGAGCTTAGAAAAAGCTTGGACCCGGCTATTGAATGAGGGAGCGAGGCAGTTCCTGTTCACTGCTGAAGGGATGGAAGAAAAGGCTGTTTACTCCAGAAGTTGACATAACATCCTCCCAGTTCAGTCATGGTCACCAAGGTCACCAAACTCATTGGGAAGGAAGACACTTGTAAGCACAAAAGCCTTGCAGTACCATTGGCTCTCAATGGCCAGTGGTTTAGAAATGTACTGCAGATTCAGAGACATAAACAGAAGCCAGCAACACCAAATTAAAAATGTACCTCAACAAGTAACTTGGCAATCCATTTAATTTATTGTCTCTAATACATATGTGACACCATCAGTATGTTTAATCCACTGCAGTGTATCTACTTTGGATAGCCCTGATCTGGATGACTGGGAAGCCCTCCTGGGTAAAAAAAAAAATAAAAAAAAGTATCTCCAACATGTTGGCCTCATCTTAATTGTTCAAATAATCTAATGGCATCATGTCAAAATTGCTTTTACAGCAAGGGGCATCGGCATTTTGCTTTAACTGCACCCCGATCTGGAAAATATGGTCTACACAAGGGATGTATTCCTCTCTCTCGCACACACACACACACACCCACACAAACACTCTCTTTTCCACCCCGAGGCATGTTTAATCACGGTGCAGCTGCCATGATTTCCAACTGTGCGTATGTACAGGAGCACACTCCGTCTGTGTTTGAGTGTGGACCATGTGGGCTCAAATTAGCTGCAGTCAGACAGTGCCCCAATGCTACATTTGGGCTGCACAGGAACTGTAGATTGGAGCTGTGATGTGTAAATTACACTGTGCATAATTCAGTATCTGAAAGGACAGGTCGATCCTGGATTTTCATGCCGTTCTGTCAGGCACATAAACTTGGTGTGTGCACGAAGTCGGGTCATATGAATGAATAAAATGCCTTCATCTTAATTCCCGGAACATCTTCCACAGACCCTGCCAAAAAAAAAAAAAATGCAAATATGCACATTTCAAAGCCTGTGAAAAATGGCTATTTTGTGGTGATTTCATAACAAATAAATAATTTTTACTGTGCTGTGTCCGTCTTGAGTTGTGTGGGATGAGATGTGCTTATGACAGTAAATCTGGCAGTAGCAGGCAAACAAATTCTAATTTAATTAGGCCTGGGAATAATGTAAGGCCTACACAATTTCCTTGACAAATATCCTACACTGAGTGGTAAATACCAAGTCTGTGGAACTGTTGCACTGTTTGTGTAACAGCTCTGTGTTTGTTGGGTTCCAGCTATGTAGGATGGATTTATGGTGAGTAACAATGGAGAGTAGTGCTTGTGTGAAGTGAAAATGACCAAGCCCACGCAAGGCTCTTGGTGTAATGTATGCAGCCAGCTCCTAATTTCCTATTCCCCTCCAAGTTCCCCTCTCTGAAACAAACTCAGCTGCTCTATTTATATCTGGCAACATCTTTTCATCTCTCCGCTGACAGAGCCATCAGATACAACACAATCCTACAGCATCTTGACCTACACCGTAACACAAATGATAAAACTCACACATCTAACAGGTCACTAGGACATTATTGAAAATTGCACAACAATACCTCCATATGTTCTGTATGTCTTCTGTTTTGTCCAGTTTTGCACTTTAAAATGTTATGTCTATACTGTCTGTTTTATATCTATACTGTCTGTGTCCATACCATGTCTGCAGGGGAAAGTAAGAAACGCAATTTCAATTCTTTGTATGACCAGTGCATGTAAAGAAATTGACAATAAAGCCGACTTGACTTGACTTGACTTGATTCTCAGTCACTTCCCGACAGTGAATATGTCACTTTATTTGTAGAATGTCAGAGCTTTTGAACTAAACAGGAAACAGAACGGATGTGTGAATCTCTGTGACTGTGAATTTGTGTGTGTCTGTGTAATTAAAATGTATCTCTACTATAAGTAGTCACTCACTGTAGTTATATATAGTCAATCTTACACTGGATTCCAAATATTTGGTCACTTGAGAAAAATGTAATCCGTCAGTCTCCTGAGATAAACACAAAACAAGCTATTATATATTTTTTGTCCTAATTTTGCAAATTAGGTAAATTACGCTGATACTGCACATGCAAATGTGAGTAGATAAAGCCCGTGGTCTATGATCAAGCTTCCATCTTTCCATAGCCAACAATGCATATGGCTCACATCATGATACCTGGCATGTGCTCACAAACAATACCAAATAGAAATCAGGTTTTGTATGTCAGGGTATCTTTTAACAGAGACAGCCCAAACTACAGACTAATGAAACTAATGGAATAACATGCATCCAAGTGAATTTGCAAAAGAAATTAGCAAATAAATTGCTACGTAGTTTGCACAGCTAACACTGATTGCCACTGATATACACCAGTAAATCAGTAAAGTGGAGACTTTGTGACTTATGCATGCTAAACTATACCAACATGTTGGTTTTTGATTTGGTGGAAACTGTATACTTTTCTTAAAAAAACAAAAAAAAAACAAAGCAGAGATGTAGTATCTATTTAACATGGATTCTAGTTGTGCACATTGTGTCATGTGCGTAATGCAACAAGTACAATGGATGTATGTCATACACTGTACTTGTATTATTCCAGCATAAAATAATATGTTCATAGCAGTGCATATCAGAGACTACATTTTAGCCCTCTCCTATTAAACAGTAATAACATAGTGTTGCAGTGTGACAGTGAGTGGCATGGTTACAGAAGCTAAAATATCCGACTTAATGAGTTTCCCCAATAACTTGTTTGGGCACGCAGTGAGTGAAAGAGATGGAAATGAGCAACAGCATTATGCAGACGAGAAATAACAATTTACTGGGAATTGATCACAATGACTCTTAAACGTATAATGTGCTGATAAGTGCACATTAGGCTAATGGGATGTAGCCAAAATAACTTCCAACAGGCTTTCATGGTATATTGCTTTGCAATGAGGTATAGGGTGTGTTTAAGTTATTGGCGTCTATGACTGGTTATTATGTTTACCACCCTCCTCAACCCTTAACCAGTCAATGACCCGATTACAACTACAACGATTATTTAATCCTCCCCTGACAACAGCACAAAATAAACACCTGGCCTTTTTTGTATGAAGCTATTTAAATGCATTTTTATCTTTTGCATTCATGCGGCAGCAGGAGTAGAGCTCAACACGTGATTAATGCACAAGCAAAACACCATTCATCGTCTCTGTTGATCGAGTAACTTTTTGGAAAAACCTCATACATTTCACGGAAGAGATACAAATAATGTACATTTAACCGTGACGGGGCGATTTTTCATTTTCTTGCGCCAACCTTTGATCTACGGCGTATGTGTTTAACTTGTGTCGTTTTCCCTTCAACAGTATATACAGCAACCTAATGAACAAGATACGCCAGAAAGTGGGCTGAAGAAAAACACACATATATAAGCACTGTAAGTATGAGGCTGTGGCAGTGTGTTCACTCACCAGCTGGGCATCTGCAGGAGGCTGTTCCACTGGAGCGTGTCAGGCAGGTGGAGTTGTGCAGGCACGGATTGTGAAGGAGGTCACAGGGGTCATAAGGCTGGTTGCACAAAGGGCCAGTGAAGAAGGGGGGACAGGTGCAGGAGAACTCGCCAGGTATGTCGGACTCCCGACACAGAGCTCCATTTAAACAGGGCCCAGAATCACACTCATTCACATCCTCTGAACAGTCCGCACCTGTCCAGCCGGGTGAGCACAAACACCTCGGATACACCAGAGAGGAGATACAGCACCACGGAGGCACACATTAAAATGAATCCTAAATAAATAAACACAAGCAGCTCATTCCATTTGTTTTTTTGTGTTCTTTCTTCTTCTAAGGGTTAGGGGTGTCTCTCATTCTCTGTGGAACAATAGTACTAAAAACAGCAGTACTGTGGGGGCGCTTCAGATAAAGTGCCACATGGCACGCTCTTCTTTTCCAATTCAAATGATCTACGTGACACAGTTTTTCTGCGTACGAGCGCTATGTGCTGCAATGCATGATTTGGCGCCGCATTCACTGGATCACTGTCCGAGACCGCGCGCAGCATTTGCAGGTTAATTGTACCAGTGGTCAGAGCAGCTTTTTAAATCTGGACAGCTGAATGTAGGACACAGGGGGTGAGAGCGCTGAGTGTGGATTAAATGGAAATGTATGCAGACCAGACACAGGCAGCGAGAGAGAGAGAGATAGGGCGAGAGATGGGGACAGGGGGATAGAGAGAAAACCAGTGCGTGTGTGTGTGTGTCTTAAGTATCTGATCTTAAAGCTGGTGACTTTTCCACTTGGTGGCAGTGAGCGCCTTAGCACTATCAAGCACTCCACCCTCCATCACTCTCCATCCCCCAATGTTTCCACCTGAAGCGGTTTTACGCCTCCCCAGCGAGAAGAGGGCATCAGCTGAAGCAGATTCACCGGCTTTTTCCTCCAATGACTTACAGATCCCCTGAACCCTTTTCATGCTGTGAGCCGCTGATTGACTCATTTGTTTTACCTGCCATCTGCAATTCATTATCTTTGCTGCCAGTGGAAGGACATATCGCTTCTCTTTCTGCATTTATGAGACGACTGATGCACCACACGTGGAAGGCAACCCCCCCACCAGCCGGCGCACGCACCTACTTGTAGCTGTCGAGAAGGTCTGTGCAGGTGGAGTTGTTTTTGCAGGGCTGTGATAAACATTCATCAGTTTCTTGTTGGCAGTACTCCCCCTCCCAGCCAGCATGGCAAACACACTCATAACTCTGCAAACCAAACAAAAAGAGGAGGCACTATTAGATTAACTCTGATATAGACTGATATAGGACATCTTCAATCCACTAGGCTAATGTAAGGTTGTTAGACTCTATTATTTTTAACAGCACAGCAATAATGTGTGTGTATATATATATATATATATATATATATATATATATATATATATATATATATATATATATATATATATATATATATATATATATATATGTAGTAGCAATGCTTTATAAATTAAAAATTACATTAAAATTTAATTTCACCCAGATTTTCTCAAAAAAAAAAAAAAAACAGTTTAATAAAATCTCCCACTCACAGAAAACGCTCTCCTGTGGAAATCTGTTTAGACTCTGTGTTTGTTTGCAATGTTCACATCACTGCTATGCTGATGTATTCCTCCTACCACCCACCCTCTGGGTAATATGCAAGCTTGTTTTTTTCATGCCATTCAAGATATATGGTACGAGCCTTTATTATCAGTCATGCAATATTACCACAACATATTTTGTATTTACATATTTTGCATTTACTAACATGGAAAATATGTTTGAAGATTTCTCTTTCCAGCCATTGAATAAGTTATTTCTACTGTGCACTGAAAAACACCATTTATTTTTCTCCCACTCTTGCTAATTGTGTCATTTTTTTCTCTGAAATTCAAAACAGTGTACGTAACATGTCTTTTAATACCCTATTGTTATTTTCATTATGAGACTTTATTCAGGCACTAGGGATGAATGGTTCGTTTAAGCCATTCATTAATTTCCATGGTACCACTTTATGTCAGATCCCTCTTTGCATACAGGATGAAGGTAGTCGTATGGTCAAGGGCTTTTCAGGATTCCTCATAGCCAGCATCCTGTCTAAAGGTCCTGATTGCTGCTGGTTGAGTGCATGCTAATCTGTATTTCATACACTGGAGGGGAGACGTTAAACTTTGTCTGATATAATTTGTGCACAGTGGGCCCTATGGTGAAGGGGGGGAAAAAACACCGTCATCTCATGATAAATTAGATACCTTCAGGAGACTCCAATTCCTTACCCCTGGCAATAGAACATAATCTCATTTTTGCTGCTAAGTCACCTTCAGGGACTGCAATTCTCCAAAATAAGCTAAAGCTCTGAGGGACATCCTGTTCAGAGAGAGGAATAGCTGCACTGTAAACAAGACTATGTGAAGGGGGTTCCAAAAACTGCCCCTATTTGAATAATGAGCTGAGGATGGTGGTGAAACACAGTGTTATACAGTTACTGGAAAAACATTGGTTGAAATTTCACCAATTCCCTTTAATCTCTGCATTTAGAGCTTTGTTTAGTTGAAGCTTGGGAGTTGAACTGAATCTTTGAACCAGATTTCCGTGCTGAGACATTTTTTAAACCTTGATGGAAATTTTCTTGTTGATTATTAAATATAATCAGGAAGAAATTAATGGGATTTTTTAAAATATAAAATGCTCATCATCAAAGTTCATCAAATGTCAAATACAAGGCTGAAGTTTGGTGTTGAAACTGTCAGCACTACTCCTGAAATGTTCTGAAATACATGTAAAAATCCACGTCTCTATCTATGTTATTGTTAAAAAGATCTTTAGATCTTTCTTATATACAGTACATAATGAACTAATTTCTAAGGACATCTTATTTTAAACCTGAACATTAGCTGTGGACTACACGGTAGAAGTTATTTGTCTTTGTCAGAATATAGAAAAATACCCAGATACTTTTATCTACGACACATCTGTTTCAGCCCTGCAATCTGTTAGCAAATAAGCAGCTGTTGGGGAAAAAATGCCCCTGGTACTCATTGCACAGTTTGTGAGCCGAGAGAGGTTCCCTGGGCCTTTTTGCAGCTGCAACAGATCAATGTTATTGGCTTAGGAAAAAAAAAAACACTTGAATAACTACAGAAATAGTGGTGCATCTTGACAACAGAAAATGTTCTTTAAAGCCCAAGCGGTGCATGTGTATAAATAGACATCAGTGCAGAAGGACCAGCACACACACTGTGTACTGAGAAGTCATTTGAAAAAAAATCACCCGAGAGACTCGGGCGGTTTTTCCTGCCAAATCATACATGTCTTGTTTATTTCTTATATCCGGCCAATGAAGTACAAGTCAAACTAAGCTACGTTAGCCGTGCAATGACTGTACAAGCTGTGACTAACAAGCTAATGATGGAAATGTGGTCATTGTAGATGTGGTCGTTAATCATTTCCATACACATTCTTTACCATGTTACTGTTACTGCACGCCTGGCAACAAGAATAGTAAAATACACTGTAATGTCAGACAGAAATGTCTCACAAATCTTAAATCAAAAATATGAACAAATTAAAAACCTTTTTTTATGTTTTACATGTATGTATCTTTATGATAATCCAAGAGACCTCCCCTTTTTAAGGATGGATTAGATTTATGATTACACCTTTAATATTTGTAGTATATTTAGATGCACGTTTTGTCATTTGTGGCAAATCTCGGCCCAAAATACATAATTGGCACAATTAGAATAATTGGTATAATTTGTGAGTTAGGAGATCCACAAATGTGGTGCATTTATTAGACTTCATTAAATACTTTCTGCCTCTGTCTTATTTCACCCAGACGTTTGAGTCTTATGCTGGCCCATTTTCCCAATATGACCAATAAAGTCTGCCAGATTTTTCTACCACACACACACCTGCTTGTTGTTGTCCTTACTAGACCCCAGAGCCATATAAGCGTATTTTTTTTCTTTTTAATGATACATCATTATTCGTGTTATTGCATAGTTGTTTATGTTTTACTACGGGAATGTTTCAAACATTAACTGCATGTAAGTCATCAAACGTAATAGTTCCTTATGTGATTCAGGACTGTCAGTATTTTATGAATAACTGTATTGTATTGCATTGAGTTTCTAACTGGTGTTGTTTACAAGCCACTGGGTTATTTTAAAGCTGTTAGAAGGCCATTATATCACTCTATTGTACTACCAAACAAAAAAAAACATGTCTACTTACCAGATGGAGGTCCTTACAAACAGAATTGATGCTGCACAAATTGTTCGTGCAGTCGTCAGTGTCTTGATCACATCTCAGACCAGCGTAACCGGGACTGCAAAGGCAGTAAAAGCCATCTACAACTGAAAGAAGATCAGTGGGACAGTTACAGCATCTTGCATCATGAATTAATTCACTCAACTCTCAGTAGGCCCCCGTCTCTACACAGGTAAATGCTGATTATGTGCATAAAGGATAATCACCCACTGCGATTTTGATTTTTTTAACGGATAACACAATTATCATAAATGCCTGCCGCTGTATCAGTCAAACCTGCTCTTGCTAAATCTGTGTATCAGGCTCAGGGCTGCTCCCCCATCAGTCTGACAGAGCTGGCCACACTAACCATCTTTAAATGAACCCACGTGTGCAAAGGCCACTCGGTCCTCTTACTGCTAATTTCCTTGTCCACCATCTGTCTCACTCTTTCCCAGTGAAAGCCTCAAAAGCCATTTCGTTTGTCACCACCATGAATGAAAGGAAATTAAGCTACACAACACAGGGGCGAGTCCATTTAAGTCCGTCCCTTATCCGGACTTCACCAACGTACCGGGTTCTTACATCAGAAGAAGCTTGAACGTCCCACATCTATTCATGCATTCTTCCCCTCCTGAATCATTAATGACGTTCAGCAGAGATGCATCATTGTGTTTCTCTAACACAACACTGGTGTACAGGCAACCAGTGACAGAGGTAATTGCAGTTCTTACAGGAGTGAATTTATTACTTCCCCAGTCAGGGTCCCAGGATTCTTCATTATCCCAAAGATTTACCACGTAATCTATGCTGTCACTCTGTCTTGGTGCATGTCGCTGCTATTACTCTCATTAAATGCTTTAGGTCCTGGGTGGCAGCAGCATTACTCATCTCAGCCACTGTGGCGATGCAGTGCTCTCCCTGGTGGCAGCAGGCTGCTGCTGAGCCCTGGCCAATAGGTCCTAGAGGCCTGTCTCACTAACCTAGGGGCGATCTGACTGCACTCGAGATCAGTCAAGACAGCTGGCCGAGGTGCAATGTGCACTGGATAGGGTCCGTCTTCGACAGCGATCCACTGTCTGGCATAAACTATGAGGCTGGAAGATGACGACTAAAGCACAAATGTTTTACATACTGAGAAACGACTGCATCCTTCATTGAAAAGGTAAAAATGAATGACATAAAGAATATTGACTGGAAACTGTTGATTGGGAACCTTCACTTTGACAACATCATTTTGATCAAAGAGGTTTCAGCCGGGGGTAAAGAGATGGAGTATGAAAAAAATCTTCCCGCAGAGCCACAGGAATAATAAATAATAAATATAAAAACGATATCCTGCCGTGAGCTTAGCTAGTAATACTGTGATTTATCATCCATTATTCAAGTTAAAACACAACATTGTTGCTTGATTGATTCCCCTTTACAGTTGTGTAAAGAGACACATTAAGCCTGGACCAGCAGGTGATGTCCTAGATCCTCACATCAAGTGGAATAAGTCCACTCTCATAACAACCCTATTAGCTGCAGTGGTGACCTAATTGGAAACTGCCTGTCAAAGTGAGCAAAACAAAATTAGACATAAAGCGTGTGTGTGTGTGTGTTTGTGTGTGCGTGTGTGGACGTTTGTGTAGCTTTGCTACCATTCTGATGGTCTGTTATTAGGGATGGTGGCGAGATAGGAGGTTTCATACCATCATAGCAGAAGCCGTGAAAACAGGGGCTGGAGCTGCACTCATCCACATTGATTTCACAGCGGGGGCCAGTGAAGCCCCGGCGACAGTGGCAGCGGAAACCTAAAGGGAAATGGTCCTGATCCAGCTCCTCCACACACACTGCACCGTTCTCGCAGGGATTACTGGCCTCACAGGGTAAGAACTCACAATTATTTCCTGGTGTGAGCCAAAGAAACACACATTTCACATTTTTTAGAAATAACCTTTTGACTCACTACACATTCTTGCAGACAGGCCCATACAGTACAGTAGAGTATTTTTTTTGGATAATAGTTGAACTGGTAATTCTAACCACTGTACGTGTCCCTTTAAGTGGCTAAACATGTTGTTACAGTACTTAAATAACACAAAGTTATTTTTTGTTTTGGAACAAACTCTTACCAAATGAATAGTCAGAATTTAAAGTGACTCAGAAAAACACAAACATGGTTAAAGTCTGTTTCATTACTGTACATGGCTGCTGAAAATCCAAACTATCATTTGCACTGTTAAGATTTGGTTTTCACTCTGTTTAGGAAACGGCTGTAACTGTTAGGACAACCTGGGGTGCTAGTGTCAGATATCATTTCATTCACATCATGCAAGAAGGAAACATCTGTTACGCACAATCACTCCTCTGAAGGACTGATGGAAAGTTGAAATATAAAATGAATATGAAATGTATGCAAAATACTGATCAAGACAAGAAATGCACATTAAATTATTACAATAATGCAATGAATGAGTAAAATAGCAAATAAAATACTAAAATTAGACAGACAGATAAAATAGATAAAACAGACAGACAGACAGACCAGATGATTTGTAGCAGCCTGAAACCCATGACATATTTAGTTATTTTAGAATAGTTCAGTAATAGTTCAGTAAGTTTCCTTCTGGCTCTGTCAGCTTATTAAGCATGTTTTTTGGAAAACATTGAAATGTGGTATTTTTATTGTGACACCAATCAAAGACATTTTAACAAAGTACTGTACCTATAAAGAACAGTAAAATCTTTCTCTTTTCCTTGGGCAGCGAAAACATCTCATGTTGAGACTACAGCGGTCATAGTGTGTAAGAAGTGAGCAGTACTTAACATCCATGGAGAAATATTTGGATTTGAGCACAGACTAAAATGACTGTGGTGTGAAAAGTTTTGACAGACCTGCCAGTCTTCCAGAGACTCAACATCCCACTCAACAGCTGTTTGAAGCTTTTAGTGTGTTGGAGTGCTCATAAAACTCCAGCACTGTAATGCAGTTTAATAAGTTTCTACTTCATTCAACATTTCCACTTATTTCATCAGCACAGTCTGAGAGAGCCTGACTGACCATATACAGGGGGTCCTCGAGTTACGACGGAGATCCGTTACTGAGAATGTGTCGTAACCGAATTTCGACGTTAGTTGGACCATACATTCATTGTGCCATTGTGCATACATTGTGCCACTAGATGTCGCTAAAACACCACCCTACAATAAGAGTTTACTATGGGTAATTGCCTAGGGGTTGATATCGCGAGTGTAATGAGCATTTTCCTTTCCTTTATTAACCGTGTAGACCCTGTGTTGTGAATAAACCTACGGTATTGCCACGATCCCGAACGCATCAGTGTCCGTGTGCATCTCCTTACCGGCTGCCGCTGCACCCCCCCCGCCGGCAGGCGGGCTGAGAGACAGAGAGAGCGCTCACCAACTACTTCCCGTGCGAAGTCTGTACATATTTTTGGGCAAACCGCTTAAGCCGAAACAAGTTCATGGGAGACGTGTCGTAACCACGAAAACGACGTAACTCGCGACCGTCGTAACTCGAGGACCCCCTGTACAGAAACCTGCAGATAGCCTACAGAAAGTGGTATCAACGCCTGTGTATTATATCAAATACATCTTAAATGAGGAAGATGAATGATGTGCTGATCAGCTCCAGCAACAACCACAAATCAATCAGAAAATTTGCTGAGAAATTTGTTGAATTTGGCTGTGAATCAATCACCGGGTAGTTTTCACATGATACTACACTGAATGTGTCACAAAGGGGATCAACAGGTACGGGGAGAAATCTGGAGCCGTATTAGTGTCTCAGCGTGAACACTCCAGTCAAATTTGATGCAACTGGATGAAAAATTGTGCAGAATCACAGGCACCTGCGGAGTAATTTGTCGCTATGGCAACCGGGGCCCCAGGGGGAGGCGGGGGATTTGCAGCCAAAGTGGCCTCATCCCCAGACGGACAACACAGCTTATAAGACAAAACCTGCCACAACAAATGCTGCTACCGCTCTGAATGCACACGTCATTTGAACTAAGTTTCGTAACTGAAAGCGCCACAAGGCCCCTGTGCATGTGGCCGATATATGAAATGTGTACCTGAGCTTTATGGCGTGGGCGGTGTCGCCGTTTTAAAACTGACATCATCTTCTTTGGCAAGAAGTTCAGAGCCGACTTTGATATGGCAGTTAACGGGAGTTAATGTGAGTCATGTGACAATGACAGCGACACTGAGTGAGCGATAAAAAAAAATATTCATACGCTTTGATGTAAATTGTCTATGTCAGTAATTGTGGGAATTAGAAAAGACACTGCAGATGCATAGTTACAAGTCATTTGGAAGATGTAGCTTTATAACACCGTTTGAGTCATTGACTCATCTTCAAAGTGATTTGTAAAGATTCGGCTACATGCAGTTATAGCCACGCGTGTTCAACCGCACACGTAATGCGTTCTTTTGTTTTGATAATAGAATATAATGTTGTCACAGACGTTCAGATCATCATCAGTCTGTGACAGATTCACCGTCAGGGTTTAATTGTGTGTGGTTTTATTGATCTCTTTATCTGCATATAAAGTGGCCGAGTCGTGAAGTGGCCACTACCATGCTTTACAGAGGAAACAGTGTTTCACGGGTAATCAACCGTGGCTCATTTCTGCTGTTCTGTCATTAGGCCGTTGTATTACGAGCTGAAGATTTCTATTTCCTGTTTCATCAGGGCTTCAAATCCTTCTCAGTGTGTCTCTGAAGTGGCTTTTTGTAAATTCCTTGCCTTTGTTTTTTCGTGAAGTGGTTTCCTTCTGGCCACCCCACTGCTTTAAAGTCAAGATTTGTGAAGTGCTGCCCTGACTGTTGTCCTTCCTGGAAGATCTCACAGCCAACAAGCTCATTAGATCTGTCAGAGTGGTCCTTGGGTTTGACCAAGGTCCATGTTTGTCAGGATGACTGTGTCTACGAATATGAATTATTTTTACTTTTAGTGACAATGGGTCCTTATGTGGTCTTGTGAATTTCCGGGACCGCACTTCTATCTGCTGACCTTTAGACTTGGTGGAAGAGTCTAGTATTTGACAAGCACAGTCAGCATGAGATCTGTAGATAATGATGATGAGCAACTTGTGCTTTGTTCTAAAAATCTGGTGATTTACAAATATTAACACTTTTAAATAATTAACTGCTGCTGTGCATCCAAGACCTGATTAAAACTTTATTCACTGCATTGTTAATTAAAGTAATAAATTCTTATTCAATATTTAAAAATACCTGCAGGTATTAGTGATTCATTACTGTAGAATATCATCCACTAATCATTAATTAATGATGCACATTCTCTGTTATACTATTATTTTTGTTCATGAGCACAATCAATTAAATGCTTACATTTTTATTAAGAAAACATGTGACTAATAAAAATGTATTAACATTAATTAACCTGTGGTCATTACAATAAAAAAAAAACTCTATCTATCTATCTTACTGAGACTGAAACGTTTGAATCTTTTCCACAGCTCTTAAGTATATTTTTATATCTTCTTTACGATAGATATGATAACGATAATGCTGATACTGCTGAACAGCGAGGCGAACACAATGGAGGTTGTCACTCATGGCAGCAACTAGCTCCTACCTCAGCTTACACTGTGCAATTACTTAAGTTCCCTTCAATTAAATACAGATACCAAATGAAGACGCACTAACTTTGTTGAGACATGTGAAGTCAGTTCAGACAGGTGAATATAATAGTACATGAAGTTAATTACTTTGCTTTTTGTCCCCATTCCCTCAGTCCTCATTACCTTTAAATGGAGGCACACATAGGCAGAAGTAATTACCAGGCTGGTCAATGCAAGAGGCTCCATTCTTGCAGGGAGATGAAGCACACTCATCAATGTCAAGCTCGCACTTTGAACCTTTGGCAAAACACAAATTCATAAATATATTATCTTATATAGAAAGGTCACTGGTGTGACTGTTTGTATGACCAAAAAAAAAGAAAATCAGTGTTATAATTACGTAACATATCAATCAGGACAGAGCATGTGTTGCTGTCCACACTGCAGACTTGATAATGTCGCTCCAGAAGAACTATAATGTTTTAAGTGAATGTAAACACGATTTGATAAACCTGCTTTTCAGCTGAAAAACAAGCACTGCTGCTGGTTCTATTCTTTGCGATCCTTTATGAAACCTGCTCTACAGGAATTATTAGACCTTATTAGGAAAGGGTTGAATAACTGTTACTATATTTGAACAGGTGGAAATGCATTACCTTCATTTTAACCTGGAGTCATTATTCATCTTTGTTCTTATGACACATGCTGAAATCCCAGCACCACATGTGGCGAAACGATTATTCTGCCAGACTTCAAAACACGTCTCTTCACTATTTAGAGAAGCTGATGATGTCTCGACTTTCATGTAAAAAGGTATTAGTTAGTGTAGTGGCATCATTTACAAATCCAGATGTGATCATCTGGCCAATCAATCATTCTCCAAATGCAGGTCAGGTGATCTCCAGTTTTGTCATGCAAATGACCCTGGTGGGTTTGCTTACAAACACAGCACATTAAATATTTAGCGTTGTTTTCAGCATTGGCGTTATGAAACATAATTAGACCAACCTGGGCTTTGTAAGATGCTGTGCCAATGTTCATCCTGAAGATCTAAGAACACCTCTCAGGACCTGCAGTGGTGGTGAATGAAATGGAAAACCTGGCCACTGATTGCCCTGAGCTGTGTGATTGAATTGTCATTGTGTAATCAGATGTAAATGTGAAGGCAATGTAAATACTGCGTCTTTCTGTATGTGAATGGTGCTTTTTTTCTCTCTCAAAAACAACCTGATGAAGGTCTTTGTGATTCAATTTGTTTAATTAAAGACTCTTAACACAGGGCCTCATTTTGTGGGTGTTCTTAGCACATAATTTTATTTATTTATTTTACTTAATTTATTCTATAGGTCTGTGAAGGCCAAATTACAAATACAAACTAAACAAATATTTAGCAACGTCGCGTTACGAGCTACAAAATAATTCTGATCACAGTTTAAGCCGATAAACGTTCTTATTTATCGATATACAGGGGGTCCTCGAGTTACGACGGAGATCTGTTCCTGAGAATGTGTCGTAACCGAATTTCGACGTAAGTCGGAACATACATTCATATGTATGTATTTGTATGTAGATAACAAGTTGTGCCACCAGATGTCGCTATAACACCACCCTACAATAAGAGTTTACTGTGGTGAATTGCCTTTTTTGTCCCTCTTGACCCTCTTGACACACCGTAGGGGTTGATATCGCGAGTGTAATGAGCATTTCCTTTAGATTTCTGTTATCAACCGTGTAGACCTTGTGTTGTGAATAAACCTACGGTATTGCCACGATCCCGAA